>MU158997.1:10705-29837 GCA_015888305.1 Antheraea pernyi
GCGTGAAGTCACAGTGCTTGCATTTCATTCAGTCGGTGAGAGCACCGGAGGCCCGCCTCCCTTCCTTCAAATCTCTAGTTGACCTCCTTCATTTAGTCTCAAAATAAATTACAAGACACTGGCAGAATTACGGAATATTTGCACAGGGATCATAAATAAAAATAATATACTTTTTACAATCGTAAAAAGTACTTTTACTTTTTTTACTTCCAAAACGATGGTTGCATAGACAAGGACGTGAGGAATAGGATAAATGCAGGGTGGATGAAATGGCGAAAGGTGTCTGGTGTCGCTTGTGACCCACGAATGCCCTTGAAACTCAAAGGGAAGGTGTATAAAACTATTATAAGACCAGTAATGTTGTACGCATCTGAGTGCTGGGCGACTAGAGAGACGGATGAGAGAAAACTACATGTGGCAGAGATGCGAATGTTAAGGTGGATGTGTGGTGTAACTAGAATGGATAAGATTAGGAATGAATATATCAGAGGAAGTTTGAAAATAGCACCAGTAACAGACAAGTTAAGGAGTAATAGGTTAGCATGGTATGGGCATGTTATGAGGAGAGATGAAGACCATGTAACTAGAAAAGCTTTGAGTATGACGGTCGATGGATATAAGAGTAGAGGAAGACCGAAAAAAGGATGGATGGATTGTGTGAAAAATGATATGTGTGTAAAAGGTGTGTTGACTGAGATGACATCTGATAGGCGAGCGTGGAAAAGGAAAACATGTTGTGCCGACCCTACTTAGGTGGGATAAGGGTAAGAAGATGATGATACCTACTATATAAATTTTATGTATATATCTTAAATCTTGAGTTTCATTTCTACATTTATAATTTTTCCTATATTTCAGCGGTAATACACCTGAAACAAGAGGTACAGCATTTATTGTATATGAAGACATATTTGATGCCAAAAATGCTTGTGATCATCTATCTGGTTTTAATGTATGCAACAGGTATTTGGTTGTTCTATACTACAGATCTAATAAGGCATTCAAAGGTATGGATATTGAAAAGAAACAAGAAGAATTAGACACCTTGAAAAAGAAATATGGAATAAATTCTGATGATCTTCGTAAATAAATTTCTGAATTTTGTGTGTTGTTGTTATTTAAGGATCTTACATATTTTCATTCTATTGTATACTTATGTGATATAAGACTTCATTGCAGATTACATAACCAGTCAATAGAAACTTTGTAAAGAAAAACAACAATTTTTGATTATTATATCTGAATAAATGCTATCATATGTAAAGGTGTTTTCTACTTTATAATATACTAGCTGTTACCCGCGGCTCCGCACGCGCTTTCTAAAAATGTATTAAAGAAATGTAAAATTGTGAGTGGGTGTGTACATTACAGAAACGCTTTTTCAAAAACATTTGTAACTTACAATACGGGCATATTATATCTATATAATAAAAGATTTAAGATATATTATTCGATAATGTATAGCTTATAATTTTCATTACTTTCTTATATAGTGTTAGTGAGCACTGAGTTTGGTATTTGGTAGGTTGAAGCTCCAGGTATGTTGCTGATGATAAAGCCAATCCCATTCGATATACTATTAGTATTCATATATCTAATGTACACGTTACATTAGATGGCGTTTGTGTCGAAGTTACAAATGTTTTTGAAAAAGCGTTTCTGTAATGTACACACCCACTCACAATTTTCCATTTCTTTAATACATTTTTTTTCAAATAAAAAAGAATCATTAAAATCGGTTAACAATTGACGAAAATATGGATTAATATACATTAAAAAAAAACATACAACCGAACATAGTAACCTCCTCCTTTTTCGAAGTCCTCTGTCAGTTTATCTGTTCGCGATAAAGTCAAAAACTATCATTTTCATGCCGTTTTCACCATTACATTCATGAGGAAGGTTTAGGTATAATTTGTCAAGGTTTTCATTTTATTATCGGGGCGGGACAACGTCTTCCGAGTCCGCTAGTTATCTGCCAATAAAAGCCCCGTGAAAGTCGGTCCAACCAATTAGGAGATAGTAGGATATTGCGGACAAAGTCTTGAGTAACAAAATAAAATAGTGTAAGTTACTTCTTATAGGATGAGTCATGTGCCAGTGAAAGTCCCGTGAAAATCAGTTCAAGCATTACGGATATTCCATTGCGGCCGAAGGCGAATATAAAAACCTAAATTACTTTTTATGTGGTCTGCTATCTATCAGTGAATACCACGTGAAAATCAGTCCAAACATTTTGGAAATAGCCATGGGGACGAAGCCGCGGACAAATAAAATAGAATATGTCAACCGCTATAATTTCGGCTATCTGGCAGTAAAAATTAAAATTCCCGTTAAAATAGGTCCAGTCGTTTTGGAGATTGCCCAGAACAAACAAACAAATAGACAAAGTATAAAAAAAGTTTTTTTTTGGTCATTTGTAGCCTTACTATTCATCAGAAAGTTGTTATTTTAATTGTACATACACAAACTTTATTTTTATAATACGTAATAGAGAACAAATAAAAAACTGGAAATAAAAGTAGTATAAACTTTTTGAATAGGAAAACAAAATAAACTTTGAAAATGTTAGCATTGATACATACGACATAACTTCAGAATTGGCATTATGGATTAATTCCTTCGCCTGTCCTATTGGACGAATTTTATTACTACAACTTACCACGTTACCATGGCAACGTATATAATACTAACACTAACGAAATCTCTCAAAAGCAAAAAAAGTGCCTGATTTTAAAACATTCTTCATTGGTTCTCTGCTTCTATTGGTCTTAGCGTGATGATATATAGCCTAAAGCCTTCCTCGATAAATAAGCTATCTAGAACCGAATGATTTTCTCAAATCGGTCTGGTAGTTCCTGAGATCATAGCGTTCAACCAAACAAACTGTTCAGCTTTATATATTAGTATAGATTATACCTTTGAGCTTCAAATAAATAAGGGAAATAAGTTATGTTTTTTAATCAATTTTTGACACAAATCTGCATATAGAAATCCTATGATAACATTAAACAATGGATTGGTATGATTGTAATTCACCCACACTCTTACCCACTACTCTTCTTTGTCACTTCTTTTTTGGGGCACCCTAATTTTCTAAAGTTGTAAGTCCATAATTTTTCTCGGGTTTTATGGGAACTTTTCGATATTTTCGAAATTCCCTTTAAGGGATGCTGCATGCCCCTACAAAAAAAGCCCTACTCTTACCTATTTCCCAAACTTTTTTTTTCTTCAAAACATATGGTATATTTCTAACCAAAATATAAAGATTAAAAACATTCGCATATATTTCTGTGTTCAAAATTTATTTAAATCTCAATAACCATCAACGAGTCCAATTAGATATACCATAATGACCTTATAGAAGTGCAATATGAAGCAAGTAAACAACAGATCTATTAGAAACAATGGATTTACTCAATTAAGGTATCGAGGATAAAAATGCATTCCTTTATTAACATTTACTTTAAAAATTCCTTTATTGAGCCCATATTGTACCTTAACAGCCCACAGTAAAGTTTATTTATGTAGTTGACCATTTTGAACATATTTTGTATTACCTTATGTTTTAAAAGCACAAATAAATCCGTTTACTTCTTAGCTATACAAATATCTAATTCAAACAAATTTATCTGTAATGTAGATTATTCTCTTTTATTTTACTCCAAACTACGTACCTATTAGAATGAATTATATAAGTAAAAATGTGTAGATACGTCATAAGCGCGCTGACAACGGCTTGTTAATACTTGGCTAGCTAGCAAACTCGACCTCGGTATCGTATCCGCGTTAAAGGAAACGCTTCGTGTATTGGTCGTTTGATAAAATGTTTCGAAAGCGCGGAAAACGTCAACTGTGCTACAAGATATAGCACAAAGTATGCAAGCAAAACTACTCAACATTAATTAAGCACATCATACTTAGGGGGCGTTCATAAATTACGTGAGGTGTTTTTTTTTTTAATTTTCTGTCCAGCCCTCCACCACCGGTGAGATGTCGTGAGATTTTATTCAATCCTCTCCCACATCCCCCAATCTCATGTGAGATTTTTCAAAATGTGGGTTACGGTTTCTTACGTAAACGCGTTGGATTGTTACTGTATTATAAAAAGAAAAAAAATTGCTTCGTTCTTTTATTACTAGTTAAGACTAAAATTAATATTGCTGAGAGTTTAATTATAAATGTAATAAAAATTTAACAATAGAATACTTTTTTTTTTCTTAATTATGGCAAAGCGTGACAGCCGCATCTGCCAGTGTCTTGTTTTAAAAGTACATAGTAAGGTACTACTAAATTTTAAAGTTAGGGAAAACATTTCGTATAAAAAAAAAGGAGAAAAAGGATCAGTAGCAATGTAACTATTGTAGAAAAAAAGAAGGAGCTAAATTCTGATACTATTTGTCGTGATAGAAGCTAGTGCGTGATAAATGTCTATATTAAGAGTATGAAGTATGGTAGTTATATTAGTAGGTAAAGAGACATGAAAGGACAATAATTGACTAAACAACACAGAGTGATCGTAATTACTACAAGAAAAAATAAGGTGGTTTAAATCACCAACTTCGTAACCACAACTACAGGTAGGACTTTCTTTTCTTTCTTTCAATATGAGCAACAGTTCTGCATAATTAAAGCCATGGTAACATATTGAAAATTACACCTTATAAGTATCCAAAAAATCAACTCTCGATTTTTGAATAGTTCTAAAGAGTTCTGAGCACCTTCTCAATAGTTCTGGAGTTATTTGCGATATGAGCAATAGTTATGTATAATTAAAGCCATGGGAGCCCATTGAAAATTACACCTTATAAGTATTCAAAAAATCAACTTTCTATTTTTGAATAGTTCTAAGGTGTTCTGGGCTCCTTTACAATAGTTCTGGAGTTTTTTGCAATTTGGGCAATAGTTCTGCAAAATTAAGGCCATGGCAGCCCTTTGAAAATCACACCGTATAAGTATGCACAAAAACACTCTCGATTTTTGAATAGTTCTAAGGAGTTCTGGGCTCCTTTACAATAGTTCTGGATAGATAGACTACCGTCCAAAGATTAAAATTATACGGTATGTATACAATACTAAACGAAATTTTAAATAGTTTCATGTTATTGTGCAGATGAGCCTTGAAATCAATCTTTGTGTGTTCGTATTTTATCAGTAATTTTTTTTTTATTTAATTTATTTCATACACTTGCACGAAGGTTATATGTATAGTGCAAGTAAGTTAAAATAAGTGGCGCACGTGTCATACCTACAAATGGATTTGAAAAAATATTTCTATAATTTTACATCTTACGTGTTATACATTTCTTAAATTGCAATTTCCTATATTACTTATTATAGTCTTTGATTGCAATGTAAAGGTGTCTCAGGAGACGAAGGCGGCAAGTGATTAACAATAGACAATATTCATTATACACTAGGAACATTGACAAGGTTTCTAGGTCCTAGTTACTTCTAGACGAGACGCCAATAGTTAGTTAGCAATAGTATAGCCAACAAAACACTCCACAGTAACCTTTGATACTGGTTCACATAACTTCTAATTAAGCCGCTGACCTCAATAACACTTTAATATTTACTCCTTAATTACTTTTGTACCGCTTTTTTTTGCCACGGATATTAAGAACATGCCACCTTACTTCCACATTTTATGCGACAGTGTGACATTACAATATCAATTTATGTATGCGTTACCGTGCCATTTGTTTTGTCAAAATATCATGTAGGTATCTACGCTTTTTTACTTATAATATCATCGATTATAATCCCAAAATTAAGGAAGTTTTTTTAATAATAAAACGAAAATTGAGTAATATAACTTTATTTACCACATACAAAGTTGACACCAAAATATGATGGAGCAGAAACATCTACCTATAAAGTTTGCTTAATATGAGAGTATCTACGGAATTTAGCAGTGAAACATGTACTTATATTTGTAATACGTAATTAAAATTTATAGACTGAGAATAAAAATCCCAAAATGTGTCTTTTACAAATTAAATACTGCAATATTTAGCACTCTAAAATATAATTGTACAATCACAGATTTGATGTGGGTTTTCTGTTGGAACAAGCTTCTCATGCAATGTCACAGCCTCCATAAGGTTGATAGTTCACAGCCTATTACTGCGAAATTAGACAGTACACTAAATAATTCTAACGTAGGTTTTCAAATTTATTACTTAATTGTAGGTGAATACATAGAATAGTACAAATCCGCGAGTGACGATACATTTTTAGGAAGACAATATACACTTATTCTTGTAAAACATACGTAAAATAAGTAGTTGAAAAACATTTAGGACACAATACATATTGTAGTAACATTTTTTCAAAAATGAGTACTTATTTCGGAATTTGATGTCATCACAATAAAAGTTCATTAACGATAGTTTAAAAAAAAATTTTTTTAGGCAACCATATTTCGAGATTATTACCGCCATTGCCGAGTAGGTAAATAATATTACAAACAGCTTGTGATCATTTTAATGTTCTAGCAACATGGTGGCTCCCTTGTGAGCTTGATATTTTGAAACTTTCTAGGGATATTGGCGGCATCTTAGGATTCATGCTCCGTGGTACGATTTTCCATTCAATTCTTGCACAATAACCGAATTATATGACGTAAAATACCACCAATATTACAAAATTAGAGTCATACATTACAAAATTATGAATAAAATATAAATTCCACAATGTGAAAGACTAAGATCCAGACAAAAACTCTCGATAACTACCGTTAAGTCACCCTAGCTTGAATCTAACTTTTTGGTAAATTTATATATACATGGCGGAAACAGTAAATCTAATTATTACTATAAAATCTGATAAAAGAAGATAAATATAATTTATCAAAACAATAATCGATTAATGAATTAAAAAACGGTAACTTCCAAGGAATTTCTAATTACAGATATGTATTTTCACGCTATCTGCAAACGTACTGATATTCTACCCAATGAACATTTCTATTGAATACCATAGAAAATGCATGGAACGTGAAGAAATATATTGAATAAAATGAATGAATCATTAAGATCTGTGGGTTTATGTAATGCCATTTTTGCTTTCCCAACATCTGACGAAGCAAGAATGCTTTACAGGCTGGTTATGTGTGGATTGAAAAACCGGTAGATTATTTACTGTTCGTGTACAATTTTTATTTTGTTGTTAATCACTGGAGTGACATGGTCAATTTGTGACCAAACTCCAATTATAAATAAAGAAAAAAAAAAAAAAATAGTTTAGTTTTTTTTTTACAGTAATTCCTTTTTCCCTTATATTGAGGTACAGTTGCCAGATATTAAAACATTGTTTCCACCAGTTCATATAACTTTAACATGAATGAAATTACAATCTCAGATGCTGGAACAACAAATTCACATACAAGTATTGTGAAACTAGACATTATTCATATCTGTTCAAGTAAAATATTGTATAAAATAGTTGAAGTAGATAAATTTGATTAAAACGGTTCCTTCCATAGTTTTATTATTATTAAATCCTGTTCCACACCAGAATCTAATGATCAACTATCTATTATTCTTATTTAAATGTTACTTTATATCATAGAATTTGTTATCATAAAATTACATATACATTTTTAATGAAATTTATGCACTCTCACTGGGATCGGCTGTGAACCGTCGACCTTACGAGTTAATTTACACATTACGGAATAAAATACGTTCTTAATATTAAAACTACAGTATTCAACTATACCCATTTTATGAATACATACTCATAAATAAATGGCAAAAATAAAATATCGTATCAAATTCGTTCAAAGGTTTCGAATTTTGTTTATTCAACTAATGTCATGTATGTTATTCACCATAAATGGGTTTAGCTGCTAATAGAGTATACATGCATTATAATAAAAAAATCTCCACTAGTTAATGTCTTTATAGCTCTTGAACTATTATTAGCTCGTGTTAGCTAGTATTAGCTTGAGCTATGCTATTTGGAATTTTCTTAAGATTCATTCAAAGCGGACAAAACACTAATAGACTATGTAACATGAGATTAATATATCAGTATTTTTTTACAGGATGTAACAGACTTCGTTCTACGTGTCTTTGAAGTAATTACGAGTATACAAGCAACAGTCATCGTTTTGTTTTTCATTTGCAAAGTTTTTCATAGATAGTATAATTCTAACCAAATTTCTAGTTCGCTCTAAGTTGTCGCAAATAACGGCTCATTAAATAAAGTATAAATAAAAGGAAAAAGGGAGTGATATATATATATTCCCTTTTGACTATATCTATGAAAAGAATATGATCGTTGCAAATTCAGAGCGAATTAAAAATTTGACAAGACTGGGAACCATGCAAAAAAGTAGTATCAATGAGTTATATATTCTTGTAAGTTCAATGAGCCTCTTAATTAAGTACTTTACAACACCAAAACGATAGCAACAATCGCTTAATAAATCTCTATCGAAATAGTAGATTTAGATTATTTACGAGTTGAAGTCTTGACAAAGCAACTACAGTACTGTCTGTAGACATATAGTATCAATATCTCTACGAGATACGACAGAGTGCAAATTTTGTTTAGCACATACTTAATTCTTTTCATTTTCAAGTCAATATTTTGCCATTTCTGTTACTTATTTGCTTTAGCAAAAAACCTAGAAGGGGGTTGTGAGCCAGCGTGAGACATTTACAGGTCAACATTAAATTCAGTACAGTGTCTATAGAATCCAAGTGTTAACTGAAATCACTGCTATTGAATGTCGATTATGTAAATTATTTGCTTTGGGTGAAGATAATTCAATCTAATTTTACAGATTTGAATAATAAAATATCTAGTAATACGAATGCGATAACGCAATAAAAGTGACAATGAGCACAGACTACAGTATAAGAAGAATGCATAGAGTATATTTTATCACATTTTAACATTTGAAAGAGGTCATATTTGACACTAATAATAATCATATAAACAGGTTTTAAACAAATGAAAACAAGACAAATTAGCAGAGTTGCATTTTCATGTTTCGAATTACTTGTCTCTGGTTACATCCTGGTTTTTGTTTTAATATTTAAAATAATAAACAAGGAATACATATTTGAATAGATGCTAATTAAGTGGATGCGCGACGCGCTCTACCTTCAGATATTAATTGCTCGTTTAAATATATGTCTTCAGTCGTGGACGTGTCAATAAGGTCTAGTGTTATCAGAGG
The DNA here is from genome assembly GCA_015888305.1 of Antheraea pernyi. Taxonomy (NCBI): domain Eukaryota; kingdom Metazoa; phylum Arthropoda; class Insecta; order Lepidoptera; family Saturniidae; genus Antheraea; species Antheraea pernyi. Next base: position 19,902 of record MU158997.1, read on the forward strand.
TTCGTTCGGATTTAACGGGTCCTTGCCCACTTCCTTACAGATACCAACAAACTGTTGCTCCACACATAACTCTTGAAATCTAATACAGTCTTCTACAGTCCAGTCTTGATGAAGAGGCCACACATCTGTAATATTTATTATCGGTTTAATCAAAGTGCTTAATATATAAAAAAAAAGAGAAATAAATCGTTTCATTTTTCAGATAGTACACTAATGCTTAGAATTAAGGTAATGAGATTAACTAATGAGATTTTTTTATACATGAGTATATAAAAATCCAGTATCATGATGTTAGTCCACGAACTTTATGAAACATGGCATTTATATATAATTTGGTCCAACTTGAGAGATAGGATAATTTATATAGGCTCAATATTTTTGAATTACAAATTGAAACTGTTATTGTTAATGTTGATTATTTTTATTAATTGTAAGTTACACGAGTCTCGAACAGGTGGCGCTTTAAATTAGTTTGTTGACAGCAAACTGTAGGATAGACTGTTATGATATCTCACCACATATCGCACCACATTTTAATTTTGAATTACTTTTTCAAGCCCAGTTTATTTTATGATATTTTGAACTAACACGTCGTATTAAGACGGGGTACAGGCTGCATAACTTTTGTGTCACCAATAAAATAAAAATGGAAATATTTTTTCCCTTTATTTTAAAACGTTTAATAAATCATGATTGAATTTCAATCACTAGACGATCGTAAGTGACTATAATTGAATGTAATAAGACATGTTACCGTGAAGGCGGGCCTTTATTGCCTGCGGGGGCAGAGTACGCGCGAGGGGACAGCCCGGAGGTATGGGCCGGAGCGCTTTCGTCGCAAACAGCGCCAGATCACCATAATCACAGAAATAAACGGACACCATCTCAGAGGAAACAGCTCCGGCTATCGTCACTCTAGTGGGAGAAAATGTTAAATATAGTCCACAACACTCCGATAATAATCCTAATTATAATAACTAATGTTATAATTGCAAACGTGATGTTGTTTGTTAGTTACGCTTTAACGTCTTAAATACATGACCGATTATTATGAAATTGTGCAATAAACGTTACCAGGAGTACAGAAAAGGACTCAGTGTGCCATTTATCCGAATAGAAACTACTGTACTACGCAAGCTTAGCTGTGACCAAAAATTATTTAAAGCAATGAACTGTCCGTTGTTTATCAGGGTTATTACGAAATGGTTTAACCAAGTTTGATGATTAGACTTTTACTTGTAGATATATGAGTTTTCAGAGTACTATCTAAACAACATATCACTGTAAACAGAGGTAATTTAAAATTGCTAAAGGCTTTATAGGGGTTAAACCAAATCACAATAGAAAAAAGTAATAGCCGGTCACAATTAACTCAGATATTACGTGAAATAATACTATTTCCACGACTTCTGGTACCCGTAGTCTGGCGACGCTGTTAAGGCCTTGTTAGGCAAATAGCGTAGACAGTTCGAGAAGAAAAAGACTACTTCTGGTACCAGTTACTAATTATAGTTATAAATATCGAACACTCCCTACACACAAATATTAAAGGTTATCTGTTTATTCCAACAGTACTAGCTGTTTTATTTACTCTGCTTACCTATACCACGACGAATCCTTATCATAAAACGCTGTGTAGAGTTCCCCGCTAACTGGAGTCGTAGGAGCTTCCGCCTCCGACATCTTTGGGCATTCGACTTGCAATGACGACATCATCGTTTGAAGGGTATGCCTTGAACTGTTTGGTTGTATCTAAAAGAAAACTTTGGTTATTCCGACGAGTTCTCGTAGAAGGATAAGTTACAATAGAAACTGTATAAGAGTTGTTTTGCTTATCTATGTTACTTGAGCCCAACTCAATGGTGGTAGAGCCACGCTGAAACTATTACTGATTTCAGCATGAATCGGTCAGCTCGTCCGGGGTAGTACCTCCCTCTCATAGAAAACCGACGTGAAGTAACAGTGCTTGCATTGTTGCGTTTCGTTCGGTCAGAGAGATCGCCGGAGGCCCACCTCCCCTTCTCTTCCCCCAAATGGTGGCAACGCACTTGCAACTCCTCTGGTGTTGTTAGTGTCTATGGACGGTGGTGATCACTTAACATCAGGCGACCCACCCGTTCGTCTGCCACCTATAACATAAAAAAAAACTGGATAATTATTTGTCTTTAGGTATAAATATTGATACAAACGAGTTACCAAAAAAAACTAACTAATTCTGCCAGATCACTGTACGTTCACAATTCGATTCCAGCAGACACAGGTTAAGTGTTACATATATTATTAGCTATAATTATTCGATCAATCTTCGATGGGGGATTCTCAGATAGGTCGCGAATTGCATGTATAAGGCAACAGCCAAAGCCGAGGAGTGCCGTGCACCCTTGAGCTAGTTGTCAAAGTAAAATCGGCTGAGTGCCTTAAGCGCTCGCCTTAGTAGTCCGGTGAAGCTGTTAAGACCTTGCATGGTCAATAGCGTAGTCAGTTCGAAAAAAAAAAAAAAAAATTCGATCGATGGTCACGTCTTTTGAAAGTGGTCGTGAGTGAGACAGAGAGATTTCCCATGTTGCGTTTTCCGTGTGATGTAATGCACAAAGACTATACAAGGGTAATTTATGTGTTGTATATACCAAGTTTAGTAAACCTATATGTACTATCAATCGTGACTATTTATTATGAAAATCACTTTATAATTTTATAATTAATGCATTTCTAGCGAAATAACGCAGTGAATACGAAACACTCGGCGGGTTCAGTTATTTTATTACACTAGTCAGTCTCTCCTTTTGATTATCATTTTCTGACTTCAAACAAGTCAACAAAAATATTAAAGGAATAACTCCTTTATTTAACTCGAACCGATAAATAAATAAATTGTGTATAGTCCACGGGTGGTAGAAATGTAACCTTCCAAAGTAAGAGCTGGAAGAGCTTATGTCACACTGTTCTCGAATACCCGAAGGCGAGCGAGGCACCACTCCCACTGTACGTGACACAGTGTTTACTCCCACCACATTTCGTCACACAAAAAGGTTGCGGATGTGGATTTCAAAGAATAAGAAGATTAAAAGAAGACGAAGAACTTGAATATACCACAAAGTTCCAGGGGTTAGCTGCCATAGCGATGTAGACGTCGAAGCAACGTCCCGGAGCGGGCAGCACGGGCGGCGGCAGCGACACCCCACGCTCGTCGGTCGCGGCCGCGCCTCCAGAACTACTACTCCTGAATATACGCTCCTTCTTCCTATTCAATGCCTCTACATGATTCGTCGCCTCCTTCTGGTCATCTTTTAATTTATCACTAGAACAATAAATACCATTTGCTAATTATCATTTCATACTATAAAACAAAGTCCGCAGCCATGTTTGTCTGTCTGTTTGTTCGTGATGAACTCAAAAACTACTGAACGGATTTTTATGCGGTTTTCACCAGTAAATAGAGTAATTCGGATTCAATTGAATTCTGAGTGATGCGGACAATTAATGTCACTAGAAGTTTAACACTTGAAAATAACTGATACTTGCGGTATATTATTATTATTTAGGGTCTTTTGACTCTAGTCATATCATGATCATGATAACTTAATAATACTAACGTTAAAGCCTTTCGTACTTCTTCTTTTCAAAAATCAGTTTTAGAATAAGAATAGTTACTTTGAGCTAACGCTAACACGCAACGGAAGCACTCAAAAGGAAAAAAAACGATTTAAAACATTCTTCATTGGTGCTCCGCTCTTATTGGTCGTAGCCTGGTGATATATAGCCTTTCTCGATAAATAAGTTATCTAAGACTGAAAGAATTTTTGGTGCTTTATTAGTGAGGTTTTATTCAGAGACCTGTATTTCAGCAGTGATGCGTGTGACAAACAGACAGAACGACATTTCTAAAAATTATTGAAATGTATTCTATTAGTCATTACTAGACACGCGCAACAATTTTTTTTAAATCGAAAAAGTACAGAATCTTTAGATTTACAGTCTTATTATATGTATAGAATAGATACAGATAGAAGATATACAAGTATAGATATAGAGCCAAATAGCACAAGGTTATGAATAAAATATAAACTCTACTACATGACATTCCAACACCGAGACAATAGTAGTTACTTACTGCTGCAAGTATTCGTACTCCATCAAGATGGCGTTATTGACGGAAGCGAGTATGTTTTGCGGTCCCGTCCGAACAAAGAGTTCGACGTGTGGCGGCGGCGTCGGTTGCAGCGACGTGTTAGACGCGTTGGTAGCGGAAGGGTTGGCGGTCGGCGGCAACGCTCGACACAGCACGCGCGCGCCGAGCAGCAGTTCGCGCAGCCGCGACACCATACTGTTCGCCGCGCGTTCAGCCGACCCTAAGCGCACTTGTATCGCCTGTCCCGACATAATTAAAGACATGAGTGGATAAAGGTGATATATCATACATTATAGAATTACAGAAATATATTTATTGTATGCAAATTCGTTTCAACATAATGTTTGGGCAATAAGTAAGGAAATGGGCAACTTCACGCTCTTAGATAATCGATTCAAAACTAAATATACTAAAATTGGCGAGGCGTATTTTCTTCTTCGTTTTTTTTTAATATATTATAGGAGGCAAACGAACAAGTGGGTCACCTGATGTTAAGTGATCACCATCGTCCATAGACACTTGCAACACCAGGGGAGTCGCAACTGCGTTGCCAGCCTGTGTTTGGGGGAGTGGGGAGGGCAGAGTTTTTTTATGAGAGGGTGGTACTACCCCGGGCGAGCCGACCTATTCATGCTGAAACCAGTAATAGCTACAGCGTAGCTCTACCACCTACTCGTGGCGGTAGTATTGCCAATATGTGTTCATATCAATAACAGCAATTAAGAGAAAGAAAATTAAAAATTAGTGGTGGCCCAGTGGTTTCACTGGTGGAATATCAATTTGATATCCGCATGTTCAAACCCCGGCATGCACGTACGAATTTTTCAAAATTTGCGTACATTTACTTATTTAAATCGATAAGACTATTGGCTGACAATGAAGGAAAACATTGTGTAGAAACCTGAACTTGAGAAATGTTCTTGTAGTATACTGTATGTGGGAAAACATAACGCCGTGGATTTCTCAGAGCTTAAGATCGCCGATACGTCGTGGGCTGACGTGATGGTTATGTCCATACCTTCCATTGGGAAGAGGTTTATGGCCCTACAGTGGGTCTCTTATAAGCTGATGATGATGATTAATTGAGGGAATATGAATTACAATACCTGATGTGGATAGGCGTTCAGTGCAGGTGAGAAAGCCTGTAGTGGTACGAGGGAAGACAACGGTGCCCGTAAGATGAGACCGCTGTCCACCAGCTGAGTTCTAACAGTGCCCTCGCCATCCAAACCGCTTATGATCGTACATCGAACCCTGCATTTCAATTTTCTTTAATAAGTCTTTTCTCATGTTAGTGTGCTGTTCCTATTCGTGGCAGTTGCGAGAGTGAAACTAATATTAAAGTACATACCGCCGTTAATTGTATTTACATGTTATAAAAAAAGAAAAGCTCAACGAAAGGAGCAACTTTCATTTAACGATAAAGTAATATAAAAAACTTCTACAGTAGATACCACTACAAGTAGTTTCTTTCAGAATTGTTATTAGATCTTGAAATAAAATGAAGTGTTTTATACACATTTTAAAGGTAAACGTATTACTGTTACAGAATTTAACTTTGTGTTCTGAAAAATGCCTAAAATTACTCTTTTTACGCAATGTGGACAATGTTTGGTAACAATATAATTCTGTTAAATATATCAGGTGACCTAAAGTCATTTAACATGGTAAATAATAATATGAAAACAAATGCTAATAAATAACAAAGAGAAACTTAGTTAAAGTTTGATCTAAAACTGTTTAAAGTATGGGAATGATACTTATTGTGGGAACGCCGCACGGTCGAATAAAGCTAAGTGGCACGGCGTGATTCATTGCTTTCCTTATTATTACACCAGTTCGTTTTTGCGTAAATCACCTGATATTGAGTGTATATCAATTTTGGTTTACTCTAGATAACAAGGTCAAATATTAAGCACCTATTTTTTATATTAATTTAGAACGAGAATGTATACGCTGGTGACAGAGATTTTTTATTAATTTTACTAAATGCTTTAGTATGCTTCAATGATTATCACAAATCAATAGGGTTTGATTTAGGGTAATGCTGAATGCAGCCAACCGAGACTAATATACTATAAATAACTAATTATATATGTATCGCAAAATACATGCATATATATATCACGGAGCAAGAGATTGATCAGGACACTATATATATTGTCTAGGTATTATTAACAATGACAAGTAAAATGGCCTAATAATTACTTTACTGCATTATGTATCACATTTAGTATAATCTTAATTATGCACTGTGTCTGCGCTGGTTGCAGTTGCGATAAAAAAGGTTTGATTAATTCGGCGTGATGCTTTTTTTGGTGATCGCTACGAATGCACAACGGTCGGAAGGATATGGGAAAAAATAGGACTCACCTTTTGGCTGTTATCACGGTTGTAGGAGGCCTCTCTTCATTCACAGACACTTCTGTTTGCACCTTTGACTTTTATTTTCTAACTATATTATGGAACGTTTATAATGGAATTTGTTATTTAAAAGTCACTCACAAAGATGTGCGCAGTAGTAATTTCGTATACGGACTGACTTAAGCACCGGTGAGAGGGTTGGGGGGAGGAATTATGACACTTGATGGATTTAAAGGACGGATAATACCGCTGTGCAATGCAACGCCTCTTAACCATTTTAGCGTAAACACACTGGAATTCATCTTTTCCAGTATCAATCAAAATATGTCACATCAACATTAAAGAAAAAAAAATGAGTTAATAATGATATGATAATGATGATAATGATAATGAATAATGATCAATAAAGTGACTACAGTCTGGGCTGTATAAATAGAATCCTGATTAATCATTTGCTCCATAACAAGTCTGGTGAAGCTGTAAAGACTCATCGAGTTTATAGTCAGAAGGAAAAAAAAACTTGGTCCATAACATATACATGTATTATATGAGGTGACAATTTTCTCTAAATCCCTGAGAGATCCTATGCACCTAGTGTGTGTGTGTTGGTATGACATACCAGTCTCCGGCGAGCGTTCTGACTATGTAGAGCGTGCCGGCGTTGGGCGGGGGCGCTTGCGGCGCGGCGGGGAGCGGCCGCCGGTACGTGCCCACCGTCAGCAGCGCGAGCGCCGTGCGCACGATCTCCGCGCCGCCCGCGCGCGACACCCACACCTTCCCCTCCTCCGTCACGCACCCCACCTCCACCTCGCATGGCTTCTGTGTAGGTACACATCGTTCAAACATACCGCACACTCTCTTTCAAATCATTTCACGATCTTAAGTAAACACAGTTTATACCAGATGACTGTTTAAAGGGAGACAATATTCAATCGTGTGATACTTCATGGTCACATTTAACATATAAAAATCACGATACCTAGGTCCATTGAATAAAATGTGAAGGGGCACGTTTCAAAGTTAATAATAACGTAACAAAGTGGTGGAAAATAGTGGAACAAAGCGGAGCGGGGTGCGGGGCGCGGGACGTATGAATCATCGCGTCAGTATTTTTTACACCAATTCGTTTTTACGTAAATCATCTGATTTTGAGTGAAAATCAGTTTTATTCTTCATGAGATAATTAGGTCAAATATTAAGCTTCTATTTCTTTTAATTGATTTAAAACGAGAAACGAGTACTCAGTAACCTCTGTGAATATTGCAACTCATTAATCATTCAGGCGGTATAGAAATAACATTGTAGTTCATTATATAATATTTCCTATTTATTGACTTTTAATCCCAAAGAATTGGTTGGAAACAATATAAAATATGTTTCTTGGACAGTGTATTATATTTACTTAGGGTTAAATTTTCTGCAAAAACGCAATATAAACTTTATATATTGTATATATACTTCTTCTGTGTCTATGTGACTGAACTCCTGAACGGCTGGGCATATTTTGATGATTTTTTTTGTCTGTTCAGGTGGAATCAAAGATGGTGTTGATGTACAATTTGACCTGGTGGGTGAATCTGAGGTCTGATTCTAGGATTTCTTTGATTATTAGAACTAGACAACTTCCGCCGGCCCCACTAATATTTTATAAGATTGTTAATGGTTGTTTAATGATCGAAATTCAACCATAATAAGTGTACAGAGTTTCTTTCACTCACTAATACATTTGTTACATATTTTATTAATAGTTTAGACTATAGACGTACGGAGCGTGAAATATATAATATACAAATAAAGACTTACAAATACAGACTTCGACTCGTTGGTGGTATGGAAGCAAAGAAATTAAGAAAATCGATTGACAAATAGTAGACAAATGTAGTGGAGTGTTTTCTCTTCGCCTATTTCTATATAAATATTCGGTTTTAAATTCAATTAGAAAAAGAATTTTGAAATTAAAAACATAGAACATCTTGAATTCTCCAAATTTCATATTTGTATTTGGGGTGTAAGGGGTGGTAACATCATAAGACTTGAGACACCCAAGCCAACCTCACCTGCACGTGGTGCACCTGTTGAATAACGAACGAGGCAATGGCGAAAGCGGGGTGGTAGGGGCGTAGGGTAGGTGGCGAAAAAGCCCGTCAAGGTGATACGCTTTTGCGGGTCGCGTTTCGGGATCAGCCTGTGCATATCCAGCTTTTTCAGGCCGGCATGACAGCGGCGACCGGCGATGTATAGTGTGTCACTCGGTGGTCGCCATTGTTTTTGGATTGTACTGTGCTTACCATCAGGCATAGTGAAGTCATTTTGCCGTGCTAGTATAAAAAATAATATTTCCATGCATATGCCGTTTCAATTAAGCTGCAAAAATTGACATTTAGAAATATTCTAATATAACATTAAAGAAAAAATTTGAAAATCTCAATTTTCTCTCATCTTCCTTACTACTGTTAAATTAATATAGTATGCTTTTAATTTATTACAATTAGCTAATACTCATATTTATCTGTTTAGAACTATTATGCAAGTAGATTCATTAAACTTGAATCAATAATTAACTTCCAAATGACGGCAACATATCTAAATATTGAAACCGAATACTTCAAGGTAATAAGCAAGCACAGTCAAGATCTAAAATGATGTATTCAATTTACGCTTTAAGATGACATCAAACGTCAAAACTACAACAGATTCGGAAACCAAGCCCGTCATCGAGAAGAACCGGCAACAAACTCGATCAGTTCTATCTTTTTAACACACGTAAAATCTTACATAATTAAAAAAAAAAAAACATAATGTTGGTTGATTTTTGTAAAAAAAACAGGTATTCTGCGATTTTTAATGGTTGTGTTGGATAGTAGCGCTACTTACGTTGCCAATATAAAAAAAAAGACAGAAGTATTTGTAAAATTGTACCAATGATACTTCATTACATAGTATAAAACAAAGTCCCCAACCGCATCTGTCTGTTCGCGATAAACTCAAAAACTACTGAACGGATTTTTATGTGGTCTTTACCAGTGGATAAAGTGATTCTTGAGGAACGTTTTGATAGGTAATGTCAAGGATTTTTTTTTTATAATAAGGGTAGGACAACATCTGCCGGGCCCGCTAGTAAAATTATAATAAGGGTTAAAAATGGACATTTTTAAACATTTGTTTTTTTTTTTCGTAATGTAATTTTGCCGAGTAGTCAAAGGCGCGCGCCCGCTTATCGTTGAATTTGGTAGACGTCGTATAAACATATAGATATATTTTAAAAAGCCGGATCATCGTTGTTGTAGAGAAACGTAAAGAAAAATATAACCTGAGTGAGAGTGAACGCTCCGGAGATGCAGAAGTCGTGGACGATCTCCTTGTTGAGGTTGAGGTCGCGCAGCGTGGAGGTGTCGTAGAGCACGAGCGCGACGGAGGGGTCGGCGGGGTCGGTGCGGGGCCCG
>MU158997.1:29888-51626 GCA_015888305.1 Antheraea pernyi
CCGCTCGCCGCCAGCTCCTCCGCGCCCTCCAGCCGGCACAGGATCGCCTGACACAACACCGACACATTCGGAACGTTTCACGGGATCTTGGAATGTCACGTACTCGACTTTATATTTTATTCATAATCTTCTTTTATTTGCTTCTATATTTTGTAATATTGTTATTGTTTTACGTAATATGGTTTGGTTATTGTAGTTATTATTGATAATCGAATAAAGCAGAAGAGACTAATTTATTACGTGAAAATGGCAGTAATAGCCTTTGAAAGGATTGGGTTGCCAGTAGTGAAAAAAAAAAGAAAGATTAGAATCGTCTAGAGAGTTTTTGGCGTGATCTTAGTCTTGTTGTAATAGATTTGTTGTTTTGTAATTGTATTGTTGTTGTAATAGAATAATTGGTTTAATTATATATATATAATGAAAATAGAGTTCCTTTCAGGCCCAACCACGTCAAAACTACTACCTACAAAACAGCGTAGGACTATAACCAAATTTGTGCAAATTTTATCATAAATGGTTGTAGATTACTTATTTTCTGGATATATTGATGCTTTGCCATTTTCATAAAGGTGAAAATTTATTGAATGCATATCAAAGGAGACAGGCATCAGCTAGTGTTTAATAAAATAATAATGTTAATCGATCGATGAAGTAGTAGGTAAAAATATGTATATTTGTTAAAATATGTGGTATGTGTATGTCAATTAAATATTATTTCTTTTTCTTACTTCGTCACGCCTACTTATGTGAATTTTAAAGAATATGAGAAACCAGCGGGTTCGACTCAAGACTTAAGCCATATAATTCCGCAAGTGATAAATTAATTACAATTAAAGTCTTTAAAAGACTATCGTAACGTGATAATTGATACCTGAGCAGCCAATCTCCTGAACTGGGGTTCCAAAATCTTTATCTTATTCAAAGGAACGGTGTCATCGTCGCCGTGGTCTCCGAGAAACACGGTCGCAGTGTCTTCGTTAATTTCTAAGACTTTAGCTCGTTGCCAGCCCCCGTCATCCATATTCACAGCATACCTGCCAATAAACATTCATGTAAAATTTTCAATTGTTTTTGAATTTATATGATAGTGGCCTCTACCACGTCTGTCTGTTCGTTATAAACTCAAAAACTACTAAGCAGATTTTCATGCGGTTTTTACCAGTAGATAAAGTGTTGCATGAGGAAGGTTTCAGTATATAATTTCTGAAGGTTTTTTTATTATGAGAGCGGGACAACGTACGCCCGTCTTGATAGTTTATACATATATAAATACGCAGTGGGGAAACGGTTAAGAATATCTCCCTTCTCTGTTTCATAACCGATTTTCTTCATGCTTTTTTGTTTTGTAGCTATTTAGTAGTAGCCTTAATAATAAAAAAATTAATAATTCAAAAAATTCAATAAAAAATTTGAAAACGTTTTTCTCCTCAATGGTCGAAGTTAGACTACAGGACGAACACTCGTAAATTAAAATTCGTGATTAATTTAAACTCTTCAGTGTCATTTAATTAAAAAAAAAGAAATATGATTAAGATTACTTACTCTTCTACGACATTTCTTGAATAAACAATAACATACAACATTTTATGTCTCTAAGTGTATAGCATACCAAAAGGTATGCGCATTACAGAAAAAAAATGTATTCATTAGAAAATAGCATAAAGACATATATATATAGAGATGTATTTGTAAATACTACCCACCATGCGTTCTTTATAATCATCGATCTATCGACAGATGTACCAGAGCTGTCGTAATATTTCGTCATATCTGCTAGAAGTACTTCAAAAATGTCCTGCAAATAAAAAAAGGTACAAATCTGAACACCAATAATATTCACCTTATTCATATTTGTTTATTCTACTTTCATGCCACTATTCTTTCACACTGAATGAAAAAGGTACATATTCAGTTTAATATTGTAAAACGCTAGTGACTAGCACAGTTCCATAAAAAAATTGCGGGGTTTATGTAATAACGTGCGAATAAATAACTTTTTTTGTTGTGTCAAAATTATGAAAATATCTAGGCAATTCAAAACCACCTTAATCACAAATATTAAGAAGAAATTTATAATAAAAAGTACGTAACTGTGCGCATTCATAGAAACATAGCACTCATTTGAAAAATATGAATACGGCCAGCTTAAAAATAATATTTTTTCAATTTTAATTCTAGAACTACTGCTTATAACCTTAACTATATACGTACGCTATACTCAGCTCCAATAATCCGAACCCAAATTTCTAAGGTAGAATTAGCAACGGTGACAAAAACATTCCAAAAATCGTCATCCGGAAACAGTAACGCTGGCAAGTCGGTATCTATTGCGTCGTCAGTAATTGTCAAATCGATACTCACGGGTGGTAAAGGTCCCTGCAATCATTTAACCTTAATTTGTATAGAGAAAAAGTTACGCAACTAAACAACCAAATGTGAAACGTGTTTATATTATACAATAGCTGTGCCCGTGACTTCGTCCGCGTCGAACGTTATGTAAAAAAACAGTGAAATCACTCAATAAAGTCAACAAAATGTATTAAGCCCGTTTACTTATCTACTTTCCTCTCGTATTCACGCCGCGTCGTCATTATAATTACAATAACTTTTGCTAGAGGGGACCGAATATAATGAAACAAAGACTGAGTTATATTCGAAGATACGCTTTATGAATTTATTGGTGTGAGACAGACAGACATTTCTAAAAATGTATTTTATTACTTATTCCTAGACACCTGCAACAATTTACAATTGCTAATTAGAAATTACTAAAGTTTATTAGATACGGGTTTCATGTATACTTTATAAATTCTTATTTAAATAAATAGCTAAATCAAAATGATAATTTTATGGAGATAAAGTTTACTTTTTACACCATGTTAATTAATGAAGTTGGTTAGAAGATAATAACATAAAAACTATAAGCCGGAAAAATTATTGCGTTGTTGCGAAGATAGTAAATGGGACGTGGAGGTGAGGGCCACAGAAGCAACCCAGGGGATACCGGGAACACACGGAGTTATATGAGAGGCTCTCCGGTACTTCGGAGTGCCCCGTACCTGCGGCGGGTGTTGGAGGCGAGGGCCACCACCTGGGCCCACATAATGGTGGAGGGTGCCCGGAACAGGGTGACAACCCAAATGAAGTACCTGGGCCTCAGCCTGGACAAGCGCGTTTCGCGGGGCTCGGACCGCGAATTGCTGGGGCGGTGGCGCTTAGCCGGTTGCTCCCCAATATAGGGGGGCCGAGTGCTGGGCGCCGCCGCCTTTACATGGGAGTCGTGCGAGCGATGCCTGCCTACGGGGCTCCGGTGTGGGCCAACGCCCTCAGTGCCGCTAACGTGCGCGAACTCCGTAGAGCGCAGCGCACGGTGGCACTGAGGGTGATCCGGGCGTACCGCATGATGTTCTCAGCAGTGGAGAGCATCCGGCTCCCAGGGAGGTAGATGAGAGGAAACCTGAGGAAAGTCCTGCTGGAATGGATTGGGAGAGGTTGGGGTTCCCTGACGTTCCGACTGGTGCAGGTGCTCACCGGACATGGTTGTTTCGGGTGGTACCTGCACCGGATCATTCTCACGGAGCTGACCGCCGCATGCCATGTGTGCGGCACTGACGAGGACACCGCGCAGCACACTCTGCCTGAGTAGCTGATGTGTACCCAGTCAGCTCTCTATAGGAAAGTCACCTTCCGTCGGGCGGACCGTTGAGGCGGCTCTACAAGATTGATTAGCATTGTACGATCCCTTGCCGCCCCAATAACTACGGTCTGTCGGTACACCGTGGAGTTTAGTCCTTGCGAGTCGGACATAAAGGGAGGGTGGCGTATCCATAAGGGATTTCCCCACGTTAATAAAAGCGGGAAGACGTTTCTTGCCAATATATATAGGATAGTTTGGATTCACTATTGGTCCCGGTAAGTGTCGCTACAATTGAGTTCTAGGTTTTTTAAGATTTTTCGCGTTTGGAGGTATAATTGGTACCGGTAATAACCGATTTGGCGCAGACGAAGTTGCGCATGTCAGCTAGTATCTTATAATACATGATGGTGTTGGCCTTAGTTTTAAGGCATCTTATGAAACGATCGGTACATGACATGCTTCCATTAACGCCAAGACGATACTGAGATCACGTTTGCTAGTTAGCCGAGTCTTAACAATGCGCTGTCGAAACGCCTATGATGTATTTACAGCTTTTTACTTATAATATAATTGTATGCACCTCGTAACACACACGTATTGAACTAGGCATTCTAAAATTAACAGAAACTTACCTCTTTACTAGGAAGTAGCACTAGTAGTCCATTTACAAGACGATCTTTTTTAATTAGAGGACAATGCTCCACCAGCTCCTCCCAGTTAGCGGGTAAATTTTCTCCATATTTTTCCCTGAAACAATAAACAAGCAATTGTAAAATAAATAATATTAAAGTAGAAAGTAGTAGAATTTGTTGATAACAGGAACACTTAAAGGAATTTTATTAGGAATACTAAATAAACATAACACCGTATCAAGAAAGAATATCTATGTGTGCATTATAATTTTGTACATATACTTCATGTTCATCAAACTAAATGTACAGTCCTCATTAGAATAATATATATTTTGCCCTTTTTGGCTATTGCTTTAGTAATTTCCAAGTAAATTAAGTAGTAACAACAGGGTTACTTGCTAATATACGGTTTCTAACAATTCTAAAAGGTATTATTACCATACTAGACTTACTGATATCATTTCAGGAAGATAAAATTCTAACCATTTCAATATAAAAAGACAACACAAACAAACATGTAACAATTTTACAATAACATTCAATATGTTTGTTTACCTATATAAGTTGGGCACCTTAATCGCCCAAATCCCCGCTTCGTGGTCTGACATCAAATCCACGAGGCAGTTCATGGCTTTACTCATAGACGAAGTCGGCACAACTTTTGCCTCAGAACTTTCTATAATTGAAAGCAACTTAACGGCAGCCACTTCTTTTGCCAATTCTTCAGTAGGGGACGAATCAGGATACGAACAAGCTGAGTAAGATGCCCCCACCTGTTTTCATAATATTTATTGAAAGCAGCAAAAATAACAGGAATTATTATGAAGTCGAGCGAAAATATAACAAAAGAGCTTATAATAAAAATGGCGGAGCGGGATCGTGGCCGTAGTCCGGTGAAGCTGTTAGGCCTTGCTAAACCAATAGCGTAGTCAGTTCGAAAAAAAAAGAATCGTGGTTGTAATTGTTCTACAAAAGAAGTACTCCCTAAAACATACATCAGTATAAAAATAAGTTGTTTTTTTATTGTACTAAATAATATGTATTTCTTCCTAATTAACTCTTATAAATTCAAACGAAAAAATGTTGTATATAAATCTATTTCGTGTATCTCAGAAACGATTCCATCGATTTGGATAAAATTTTGTATTTAATTAAAGTTTTGCTTTTTGTTTATCTATCTATGCGTTTCTCTAAAAAATTCGCAATTTTCCACTGAAAAAACACGTTTTTTTATAATTACTGGAGCCTATATCATTTAACGCCATCTTGTAAATTTATGTGGTACTTGCATTGTTGCCAATAGGATGCTGGTTGTAGACGCAAGAAGCAAAACCGGCAGGTAATCTGTCGTCATAGTAAAAGACGAGGGGAATAGTAAAGGAAAGGAAGCGGGAAGTCGTAAGTCGTGCACTGATCTGGTGTTCTCCTGCTACATGTTCTGTATCGACAACCGCGTACAGCCGCCCGGAGCACCTCCAGCAGCACACTGCGATTCACCTTTTTATACTACGACGGTAGCAAACAAGCATGCGAGCCGCCTGATGTAAAGCGGTTACCGCAGCCTATGGACGCCTGTAACATCAGAAGTGTTACATGCGCGTTGAAGCACCCCATACTGTAGTTCCCAGGAAAAACTTACGAAACCCCTTTGGAACCGGACCGTCCGAGACCATTTCGGTTCCAATGTGTGGGGATGAATTCCTTGCCGATGACGAGCAGTGCGATGGTGGAAAGCAGCTACAGGCATAATGTTAAACAATTCATCGGAACACAACCCATTATACAAACGGTAGAACACACATAAAGAGGCGACGTCTCTCCGTAGACTTAGTGGTTCGATACCGTTTGTGAGCTTGGGATCGTCAACGATTCTCATAGCTCATCTTTGCGCCAAGTCAAATGGTCCAAGCTGATATCCAGATGCTCCCGCCCAGAGATGGTAACAGTACTCCATATGGGGTCGAACTTGCGTTCGAACTTCGACCTTCGCAAGGAACTAGCGTTTCCACCGTGCGGACGCGGGAAGCAAAAAATTATAGGAGTTTTCCTATAACAGCGCGATAAAATCTCCTGCAAATATAATAGCTCCAGGAGCGCGGAATACGAAATGAAAAGCGGTTATAATGTAGGTCACGTCGGCGCGGAAGACGTTGCGAGAAAAAAGTAGCAGCGATACTCATGCACGACTGGAAAGGGCTGGGATGTCTTGGAGTTGTTAGAATTATACTAGATGGCGTTACCACTGGTTCTGAATATACTGGTAACTTGAAATTTTCTGAAGTGGCGTTACATGACATTATCCATGACCTATGGTTTACATCCATTAGCAATAATGCAATTGTGTTGACCAACCAAGCGAAATTTGGTCGACCAGAGAAACAAATACGGAAAACTTACTTTAACTGTGCACTCGTATATAACAGAGCCACGTTTCGGTCGTATGTCGAGCGCTTTGTACACAGGTTGTGGAAGACCCAATTTCTTACAAATCCATTCTAATTTTTCCACGGACGTTTTGTTGGTCGATGAAAGTTCTAAGTCGTGTGCTGGTGCCACATTAATCATTGGATCTCTGTTTTCCTAAAAGACACTGTTCACGTAATAATTGCTCACACACAAAACAGTCAGTCAATCTGTTCATACATATACTAATAATGTAAATAAAACGTGTCTGTACCTTTTACATTTTTGTAAAAAAAATGTTGCATGTGTCTAGAAATAAGTAATAAAATATATTTCAATCATTTTTAGAAATGTCTGTCTGTCTGTTTGTTTGGACACGCATTACTTCTAAAATACTGCGTCCATGAAAAAAACTCTTCAAGAAAATCATAAAGCATATCTTTATCTATAAGTACCATTTAGTTTTTGTTTCATTAAGATCAGTTCAGTGTATCAAAAGTTATTGTAATTTTAATGACGACCCGATTTAAGTACGAGAGAAAAATAGATAATTGAATGAACTTAATATATTCAGTTGACTTTATTGATCACTGTTTTTTTACATAAATTTCCATGCGGACGAAGTCGTGGGCACAGCTATTACAGTACAATATAAATCATTTTCAAGTCTTACGGTACACAATAAAATTGATCTAAAGCCTGGGTTCTTTGCATCCAAATGTAATCTAGTTACAATAAATACCCACTTATTATACAAATATAACCAAATATTTTAAATGCAATGAATAAATTAAATACATAATAAACTTACCATACATTCATTGTGAACAGCTGGTAATTGTAATGGTATGACATCAACAGTATTTAAGCGATCTCTCAGATTCGATAGCCTCTGTGACGCTGATGCTTTTCTATTTGATTTCACTTCGCTATTATTACTAGTATCAGTTGACTGCTTGTACTGTAATTGGGATGTATTTTAGAACTTGAATGTAGATATATATTTTACATATTCTTTTAGTCATAATTGTTAGCATAACTTATCTATACAGCGGAAACGCTGCTATGTACCCAATTTTGCCTTTAAAGAACAGTGTTTGCACTAACATTTTTCGATGTAAATAGACTTTGTGCTAATTCCACAAGACAAGTCTTGCAGAAATTATTAAAAATAAACCACAATTAATTATTACTCTTATAACTTTTTAACTAACTAAAATATCATATATTTTACAAACCTCTTCTGTGTATGTATTTGTATCTTTTGCTTGTAGAGTATTGGAGATCTTTGAAGTAACTTTATCTGGAAATTCATTCGTCGGCGTCTTATTCGTTTGTTTTAATATCGGAGTGATATTTCTCGTATCGTTCGTTTTATTATTACACCTACTATTCTAAAAATGAAGAGAAAAATACATACCTATATATATTAATAACATTTCATCGACCGGCTTTTCAAAATGGGGTGTAATTACAAAGGCATTGTTGCATGAAACAAAATGAAGAAAATATTCACGATGGGCTCACAGTGCTTGCATACGTAAGTATTAAACAATATTTGTTATCTCTTCTATAAATTTAATATATAGCTTTGAAGACTAAATTCAACGGACCGTAGTAGTCCGGTGAAGCTGTGAAGACACTGCCGGGTCAATAGCGTAGTCAGTTCGAGAAAAAAAAAAAAAAAACGGACTGTTTTATGAACGTTCTGGCTTTTAAATATCCGTCAATAAAGAGAGATAAAAACTTAAACATTCATCTTGAAACGTAGGTTGTACTATCAAATCATGTAATATAATGACCGAGAACATTCCAGCATCATACTAATTAATTAATAAAAATATTATCCTATTTCGAATGTCTAAAATAAAATCTATAGTTTCATTTGCTTTAAAACTTTAATGTTTTCTTTTTAATTAATCCGTAAAGTAACTTAAAAACATTTCTAATGCCGTTTGTAGAAAAGAAAACTGATTATTCTATTATAAAATCACATTGAGTGCAATTAAATGATCGGTTTATCATAGCTATAAGTATATTAAAAAATTTGTGATCTTAATATGTATCATATAATAATTATTAAAAAAACTTATAAACAGACTTACCTTATAATTATTGTTATATGGAGTGCCACCATCTGCTCTGTAATATTGTTTGGAATACTGGCTACCGTAATTAAATGAGTTACTAGAAACTGGTTTACGCCAAGAGCCTTGCTTTTTTGGAAGTCGATTCTAAAAAATATTTCATATTTTAAACCACAATAACTTACAATTTCAAATTATGTTTTAAATATTTATGATCTAGACTATAGTCCGCGTCATATGTTATGGCCGCTCTGAATGTAGATTTGCGCATAGTACAGTCAAGAAGTTAATACAAAACAAATTTAAAATACTAGCTTAACATTGACATTTATTCATCTTTGTTACGATATTATATGTGCAGTATAGTAAGTTTTTAATCAATTGTGATTCTAGGAGATATTTGCCCATTACATAAGGTGGTACAACGACCACATTACAACTTTCAAAAGATTTTGTAGAATAAAGATACGACTTTGATTGTGTCATCTTGTAAACGCTTTGACAGCTATTTACGTAAACTTCTTTATTGTACATACATATAAACTATTTGCAAATTATTAGAGACTAGCCGACCCGTGCCCACTTCGTTGGGCGGTAATAGGCGTTATAAAGCTATAAATTTTTTCTAGAACTCAATCATATATCTCTCATCGTTCGTAAGAAACGTTTTCGTTCGACCATTTTTTCTCCGCCTCCCCAGATATTACCCCCCACATCCTCACAAACTTTACCTCTTTATAATATAAGTATAGATAATATAATTAGTAATTAGCTTCTGCCCGCGACTTCGGACGCGTGGAATAGTTATTTTGGGCTAAGACGCAGGGATGCTCTCAAAACGCTATTGGTCTTAGCGTGATGATATATAGCCTATGATAATCACAAATAACGTGGCGTTATGTTGGAAAAAGAATTTACAAAATCGGTTTAGTAGTTCCTTTTTTTTTTTAATCCCACGGTGTACCGACAGAGTGGAATAGTTATTTTGGGCTAAGACGCAGGGATGCTCTCAAAACGCTATTGGTCTTAGCGTGATGATATATAGCCTATGATAATCACAAATAACGTGGCGTTATGTTGGAAAAAGAATTTACAAAATCGGTTTAGTAGTTCCTTTTTTTTTTTAATCCCACGGTGTACCGACAGACCGTTTTGTGGGGGCGGCAAGGGATCGTTCAAGCTAATCAACCTTGTAGAGCCGCCCCCACGGTCCGCCCGGCGGAAGGTGACCGCCGGGCTCCTACCTATAGAGGGACAGACCGCGTACACACCGGCTGCCCCCCGTCGTCCGCCGGACCTGTGCAATGAGGAGATGGGCCCACACCTGGACGATGGCCGCCTCTTCCGCTAATTCTCGGTTGAGGCGGCTCATCGCCCAGCAGGGGAACTTCGCGCCACACCGGGGGCGGGTGCCAATTCCGACTTGGGAGGAGGAGACCTCGAATCTGATATATCGGTGGTCCGATAAGGTCTCCTCCTTCTCAAGCACCCTCCACCCCAGGACACGGCGCGCGACGGACGGGGTGGCGAACAAGACGTCCACCACCGACGTCCCGTTCCATCGCACGCACGTGGGGACGCTCCCCTGGTTGAGGGACAGCCCTAACTCGGCTGCCCACTCCTCGACGGCCATGCCCCGCAGGTCCGTGACTGCCGCTCCCCAGGTCCTCGACTTAGCATTCAAGTCCCCCATGAGCACCACGGGGAGCGGCGACAGCCGTCTGACAGCTCCCTGCAGGGAGCCGAGATACGCCTCGAACTCCCTCAGGGGCTTGTTAGGGGAGAAGTACGCCCCCACAATGGCGTACTCACCGCAGACGGCCGTCACGAACCCGGCCCTGCTTTCCCTCGCCGCCAGGGACGAACCCCGACCCGCCACGATCGCCACGGAACCGTTCGGATCCCCAGCTCATTGCGGCTGGGAGGGAACGAAGTAAAGCTCCGTGGCGACCGCGAGCCCGATACACCACTCCGCCACTGACTGCACGAGTAAGTCCTGTGCAGCGGCGCAGTGGTTGAGGTTCGCCTGGAGGAAATTGCATATGGACCTATCCATTATTGGTCCATATCAATTTCCTCCCGCCTGGCGGCCACCGCCTTCGTAACTACTCCCACTACCGGGAGGTCCCTACCCTTGGTGGTGGGGGGCCTGCAATTTCGGCCCCCCATCACATGCCCTAAGGGCCTCCCCGCGTCGGCACATATGGCGTAGCGGGCCACCTCCGCTTTACACTCGGCCGTTTTGTGGCCCGCCGCGCTGCAGCGGTAACAGCCATCCCCCCTGCTGGACGAGGACGGGCACATGGGGCGGGTGTGCCCCAAGCCCATGCATTTGTAGCATCGCATGGGCTTCTCGTCCAGCAGCTGGACGCGCACCACGCTCCATCCAATCAGGAGCTTGCCCGCCTGGACAAGCTCCCGGGCTGCCGTCGCGGGGAGTGTAATGTGGACCGCTCCGAGGCCCCCCCAGTTTCTCTTCACTTCGCCAACCTTAAGGTCGGCCACCTTACAGCCGGCTTTCGCCGCCACGACCGTCTCGATCTCGAGGGAGGACACCGAATCGTCCAGCCCGATGATCCGGATGTCCGCACTCTTTGTTGGGACGACGACCGTGGCGATGTCGGCCAGCGCCTTTTCGAGCGCCCGGGCCAGTTCGGCGGCCTTCTCCTTGGTTTACTATTTCCTGCGATTACCCCCTATAACATTACGTCACAAACTCATGAACTTTACCTCTTTATAATATGTTAACGTCTACGTCCGGTACCGTGACACACCCGAGAGGCGAGACTACAACACCACCCGGGGAACCACTACTGACCTGCGATACCGCGCTATTGACTCTATCGGGGTGTTACTACTGACCTCGAACGCTATTGGTGGAAGTTATCGGCTGTTCATTATTCATTCCGGTGTGAGACTACATTGGTGGCATATAAAGGGCAAGATGTCGCTGATCTGGGCGCACTCCTATGTGGAAGTTATTGTAAGGCGAAGCTCTGCCCGATTAAACAGTGACAAGAACCTACGAAGTAATTATTGCCAATCCTGACTGCATCGACCCTATACGTGATTAGTGTAACAAATAGTAGTATAGATAAAAACGAACAGGTAATAAAAATTGAATCATTACTAAGGTAATAAAACAACAGTAAAAACTAGAAATGGACAATAGTAGCTAAACAATAGACAAAACTAGCAAATTAACAGTTCACCACATTATAAGTTATAATTAAATCCAAATAACGTTTAATCATCTGGTTGGTGAGTTTTGGGTGATCACGTACTTGACTGAATGATCCGCCTTATGCAGTATTCGTTTCTATCTATGGGACATATCTTGTAGCATATATTGCGCAGGTATTATGGGTGTTACAATACCGGTATTGTAAATAAAATATATTCATAGTAAATAAATAATTTGTAATAAACAACGCCTTCTATAGAAACATCGGTTTTTAAAGTGGATGGGTGTTCTAATAAAGACAAATCTACAAGAAAAAGAAAAGAACGAAAATAGCCAATCACATTTAATTACCAACAACAAAACTAAATTGAAATCTGAATGTAACTGTACTGCAACTAATAATGACAGGACAGATGTGTCAACGTGGGTGAAATAGGGGGCGAGGTACGCGCGCGGGTGAGTTTGCTCCCCTTTTACCTCACTGCGTCCCTCTGATACCTAAATTTGTGTTCTGCGCATCTACTTCAGAGCGGTTAAACAGTTTGACGCGGACTATAGTTGTATTTAGAAGCATATCTGATGCGACGCGATTCTGCTCTTATCATCATTAGCTGGTAATCTGGTCTGCAGGGTCATAGGCTTCTTCCCGAAGATTACACCCCTAAGATATTACCGACTTCTCAAACACCAAAACATCCACTCTTGTATATTTTCCCACATACGGTGGTACTATTAAACCATTTCTCAAGTTGAGGTTTCCAAAGTATTCTTTCACGGTCAGACGACAGTGTTACTACCATAAATTAGTAAATGTACGCGAATTCGGAAAAATTCGTAGGTACATGCCGGAATTCGAACATGTGGACATCGGATTGATATTCCACCAATCGACACTACTTTCTGCTGATATATACATATAATAATTATTGTTTTAATATTAATAAATAGCCAGTATTTAATCGTTTTTATAAATCAAAAGAAAAAATGAGATTCACATTGATACTTTTTTTTTTTTTTTTGATGTTGCTTATTTTGTAAAAAGCTAAAAACATAATAAATTAAAAAATGGTTCACTTTTGCATAATGCATGTAGAGATTAAAATTATCATAAATAGTCATTCACGCCTATCACCTCCTAACGGGAATATGACGAATTACCAATAAACCTGTATAACTAGTCTAAGATATACAGTTCAAAGTTTTACTCCTATATTGGTCAACAGACTTTCTTTTATTAAAGTGAACTTACTTATAGGAGGACTTTGAAATTCTGATCCGCAAACTTTTTGTGTAACAAAAAGTGGTAGTAAAGGTAATAGAGTATCACCATTGTATCACATAGAGTATGGGTAGTGTCTCCCTTGCTCTCGGGTATTGGAGAACAGTGAGACATACGCTCTTCTCGCTTTCTTTTTGAAGGTTTCTCTTCTACCGCATGTGAACTACACACATTTTTTTTTTGTTCAGTAGCTAGTGAAGCTACTTTAGTCTTATCAATTAAAAAAATTTGAAAACTGTTTCTTTTCCCTAATGTTGAAACTTAGAAAAGTAATTAATTATGGTAGAATTTCGACTACTGAACAACCACTAGTATACAGATATCTGTTACAATCTATGTATTTCTCGGTGGTCCTTCTCATTTTTAACTACACTGTATTTACGATTATGTCTTATTCAAGTATTTTGTAGTATCAAAGTGAAAAATTTACCAGATGATTAAACCTGGGTGTGCCTTTCTTGCTTGGTTTCTGTCGAGCCACCATTGACACAATATGTTGTGTTTCTTGACTAGCTATGGCATCAACATACCATTCCCCATTATTCTGAGTCACCTTGAAACCAGGTACATCTAAAAATAACTTGTCAAGTGTTGAGTATCCAAGTTTCTTATATGGAATCCATTCTCCTTGTAGTTCTCTATAGTCCCCTGCAAATATTTTAAAATAATTATTCATCTTAGTTTTAAAATCAATATAATTGCAGGTATATTTATATTAATTCATTCATACATAATCACATTTACACTTCTATTACAGAAATGTAAATATTTCTATGTTCATAGGAGGTTACCTCCAGAACTATCTATCTGATTCCAATAATTATATTTTCTGATGGAAAGCTACATTATCACTTAATTTTATGGGCTATTTTCTTCTAGTTACATTTGATACTAGATTTTGTGCGCTGCTTCCCTCGCGTTAATATAGAATTAACCTATCGCTTAGAAAGATTACTATGTTTCTGGATGAAAGTAACCTATGTCCCGTTCTCTATACCTGAATGCAAAATTTCATAATCATTTGTTGAGTAATTAAAACGTTAAAGCGTAATAAACAAACCTATTCACATAGCATATATAATATTAGTAAGGATTGCAATTAACGCCAAGTAAGTTGCAGACGATTGTTAGTATTACATAATCCAAAACTAATTATTATCGTACAAATTGAAAATCACATTCCAATTACAAAAAACTTCTCAAAGTATAGTGTATTCAATTAAGGAAATGAAAAAATTAAAAGCGTACGTATTTATTGTCAATGTTTTCAAATATTTGTAAGTTAAAATTACTTTAGTGTGCCTGATGGTAACAACAGTACAATCTAAACACAACTAAGACCATTAAATGATCGAGAATGCACCTATCACCGGCCATTACTGTGAAGGCATCTGAATGTCACTTCACATTATGTTTGAAACCCTCAATATCATAGAACGGAGACAACAAAGGCAGAGCTGGCTATACATATTTTCAATACGAGAAGGATATAACAGACCATAATTTTTCACTATTAAACCATAAAAAAAGGTCAAATTTATTCAGAGTCGCGTAAATATTTTCAAAATGATAAATAGCTACCTACTTCTTATATGCATCGAAATTTCACTGCTTTTGAATTACAAACGTATAAACAAGAACCTTGAAACCGACAATTTTTTTTATGGGTAGCGACAGTAAAGCGATTAAAGAGATATAAAAGCTATATATAGTACTGGCAAAATACGCGTTTAAGCTTGTATACCGATAATACAATGAACATTGGCCTGTTGTTTGGCACGGTGGCAAACGAACATGCGTGTCACCTGATGGTAAGTGATCGCCGCCACCCATGGATACCTACGAAACGAGGGTAATCATAGACACGTTGCCGGCCCTTCAGAAAAGAGTAGGCTCGTTTCTTTCAAAAAGCACACAAAAACCGCACAGGGAACGATTTCCAACCATGGGTTTACAGGCTTGAGATCCGATCATGCACCGTCAATGGCTTTTATGTTCCGAAACAGAAAACTGGACACCCAATTAAGTCGTTTTTTGGGCAGTCCATATGAAGTAAACTTCGAGAGATGAGCATTGTATCAGACTCAATCGAAAGCCTTAGTGCTATTCAAACTAACGGCTAGGACCTCCCCTTTGTTTCCGACTGGTTCTGCCCATCTGTGAGTCAGAAGGGCTAGAAGATCACCAGCTAAGCAGGTTTACCGGAAACCTTATCGGCAATCATTAATGAGATGGTTCTCCTCTAGATAATGCAGGATATGAGGGAGCAGGGAGCTGATAGTAATAGGTCGATAGTTGGATGAATCAAAGGGGTCATCAAGGCAGATTTCCAGAGGTTAGGGTCAACGCCAGTGTAGTAGTAGTCGCGAAAGAACCGGGGCCAATTCCGGAGCACATAACTTAAGCACGATTGCGGGGATTCCGTCCATGCCCACTTGGCTTTGAGTGACAAGAAAAGAGTGCATTGCGTACAGTTCTTTGCAGGAACACATATTAGGCAGAGCTTTTGCAACACTGTATGGTGGGTAGTAGCTTCCCTTGCAATAAAGAATCTAGTTGAATGTGAAAAGACCACTAGGAAGATCGACTTGGTCTTTAAGAGTTATGGGTCAACGATTTGTCTTCACTCCACAATGGTGGAAAGGATAGTCGAAAAAAATTCCCAAAGAAACCTTTGCGGAGTGACCAAAACGTAGGGTTCCCGATGAGAGACGAATCAATTTCTTACCAATCCTATAAATAAAAGTGGATTTAGAAGACCTGGAGGCAAAGTTGTAATCCTTTTTAATGCGCTGGTGTTTACATCCAGTGCTTCATCCCAGGTTGGTAGTGTTTCTGCTTCCTACGGCAGGTCTTTTTACACAAGGGACCGAAACAAGGGTGAGACCTGTCTCCATCGGCTACCATGGAGCTCGGGATAAACAAGCCCACCCCATGAAGTATAGCGCAAGTTATACTATTGGATACGGCAACAGGATCATCCAACGAGAAGCAAACCTACCATGGGCATATGCCATGGGTAAGAAGTGATGGTTTTAGTATGTATCGTGCCATGTAACTGTAATAATATGTTCTGTCATAGGATAGTAAATAATGGGTCAATAAGAGGCCAATTACATAGTTACACTATATCTGTTTCATATTTAATTACGATCACAGCTACAATATCTCCCAGGAACAGTATACCCTCCTTATTTCAAACTAATTCGTATATACCTGCAGAAATAACAAAAATGAAAGCAAGCAATTTGCTCAATAAACATAGTATTAAAATATTGAATTAACTAGTAATATTTCGCAAATACTGTAGAGAGGCTTGTATCAATGAGGACTATAAAACTTTGCTAAACAATCTATGATATATATTTTAACAGTCACGGTCAAACCATGGTGTGAAACTCCTTTCATCTCACTTACTTTGTAAGTCACTTCCATAGAAAGTAACAGGTTTATTATAGATATAGTACTTACTATTACACTGTTTAATTGTTAAAGCCCCTTTAACAGATATCAGAGTGGCTCGGAGGGCTTGAATAACTTGTTCTTTATCCGCCATATTTACACTGCAATAAGAGAGATAATATATGGAACATGACAGAAGAATTCATAAATGTAGGTAATATTTGACATTGTATAATAAGCAGTACAAATAAAGAACTTTTTTATGTTTTTTTAATGGCACCTGTATTCCTTATCCACTATTCAGCCAGTGTCATGTGGCGAGAGCAGTAATCCAAGCAATATATTACTGTATGAATGTGAACAGTCATAATTGAAATTCCAATATTTTGTAAATAAATATTTTAAGTAAATAAATTTCAAATGAAAATATTCTGTTCTTTTTAAAAATAAAATCAGTTTTGAAAGAAAAAAATCTACTGAGAGAATTCCCCATACAATAACCAAGAAGAATATTTATAAATCAATAACTACCCTATGACACACAAAGTCACTGAATAGCAATAAATAAAAAATAAGGGAAGTAACACCCTCTTAATAATAAAATAATAAGGGAAAGCCTAAAAAGTATACTTCCATCTCTATGTACTAAGCGAGTATAGAGCTTAGGCTTAAGCAAGATGATATTTATCATTATCATAGCTTCGAAACATCCGAATTTTATGACAAATGTGTGTTCACATTTATACCTACTATACATACAATTGGGCGGAATGTAAACAAGTTTCAGAACCTGTCTATTTTACGGGACTTCCATGTAAAATACCCAATATGCAAACTCTGCTGCAAAGTGATGAATAATAAATCAATAATATTATGATTAAAATATTGCATAATTTATATTGTGACAAGCTTTAAATGGAATAAATTTCATTAGACCTACTTTTAAATTGGAAAGTCGCAGGTTCAACTTCATACAGGACAGTCTTTTTGTGTGTTAACAATGATTGGCAGTTTGGAGTGTGCTAAATATTTACAAATGTATTTATATTATTTAAAAAATTAAAGTCTCTCATTAAGGACAAAAGAAGAGTAAAGTATGCTAAAGGCTTTACACACAAGCAGTTTCCTAAATACTGAACAACCTCTCACACAACATTCCAGGTTTGATCCCTTAAGACTTAGACTTAAGATTAATAGGTTCAAAAAAGAAAAACAATTAAGAGGAAAAAAACTACTGATGATGAATAAGTGAAGTCAGCGATCGCTATATATTTTCAATGCCTCGATAAAACATTTCTTGAAGCTATTAACTAGTTTTTGAAATATCCAGTATATTAAAGAGACCACTTATTAAAAAAGAAAAAATAATTTTATATTTAATTTTATTTATATTTATTATCAAGTAATCTATAATCAATTCATGACCTGGACCCTGGATTCATAACCCACCGTAGTATGAGAATGTAGGGAATGAAATAATTTCTGGGTTATTCAAAAATTGATAAATTTTATATATTTACATGAAATATTTAACTCTGGTCATGGAATTAATGTGGGTAATCTCTAGAACTACCAAACTGATCCAAAATATTATTTACATCCAGGGCCTTTTTCTGAGACACTATTTAAGCGTTTTTTTTTATAGATGTTTTTTTATTAAGTTATGACCAAATTCAATTAAGTCATAGGAAAGAAATACAAATAACAAATTCACCATTGTATTTTTCATATAAACCACATTGTTATATAGTTATTGACAACAAAATATTTGGCCTTTTTCTTATAAATATATCTCCATAAAATTCAGTTTCAAGTAGAACAAGTCTTGCGGATTTGGTTTCTATATTGTAGTTTGAACATAAAAGTTTTCAAGTTCTAAAGAACAACTATATTCCTAGAGTCTATACAATAATGCACAAATAGTAGAGGCGAAGTATTACTTAGACTCGGATTACATCATTATAATTATATACTGATGCAACTACTCGTTTTCACTTTTCAAAGAATAATTATATAATACTATTAAGATTTAACTGCATCAAATTATAAATAACTAAAGTTATATTTCAAAATTTTATTATTAATGTTAATTTTACACTGTTAATGGAAAGTGTACCGACTAACACAGATAATAACTGTGTAGGTACTTACATAATATTTTTTATAAGAGACTTATAAATTTTGTAATTGTAAATTTATTTCATAAGGTAGCCTATTTGCTTCATGATCTCAGTATGTGATTTGAAAAACTGACGCAGATAATACCAATGTGTTGCATCTACATGCAACAACAACATATCTTTACCTAAACTAGAAAGAATAATAAAAAAATGTAACTATTGATATTTTATAAATTAAATGTTATAACTTCATAATTATACTAATTAAATATTCAATATTGTTATGGCTTATTGATGTGTATATATATTCAATTTTAACACAGGATTCAAAACTTGTATAGTAGATTTTTAGTGCTTTCGGTAATAAAAACATACATGACAATGTTTATAGAATTTACTTGTTAACTACAGAGTCTACTTGCTCTTAAATTAGAAATGATCAGACGTATTAAATACAAATACCTACAATAAATGATAATATAAAAAAATACAACTTACAGTTAATAATGTACTTCTAGTGACCAGCCGGTAAAAACGAAGCCAATGGAATGTTGAATAGCCTGGTGTTACGCCATTACAAGCATATAATGTTATAAAATAAATCCATCCGTCAGAACTGCTCCTGAAAGCTTACCCAAAACAATATGTGACGCGTAAGCAAGAGAAATCAGATCATTTCAGCATAACAAAAACGCTTTCACAATTTGGCAACTACCAAATAGTCACGTAATAATTAAATCTCCAGAGGACAGTGATATTAAGATTGTCCCACCAAAGGTTTTTGGATATATACTAGGTCTGATAATCACTGGAGGTACTTAATTATTTATAATTTTCAATTAAACAACGGAACCAGCTGAACAGTGAACACAAGTACTTTTTACAGGCAGTGCTGCCAATTCACCTTGTTGTAATACTGTGTTGCAAGTGGTTGACCTGGCTCAACACAAAATTCGAATTTGAGATCCACTAGACTATTACCTTCTATTCTTTACTCCGTGAGACAACCACTAACGAAAAACAAGGGAGCGTTAATCTCACAGTCAATAAAATTTCCACTATTTTTTTATTACCAAATAAGAAAAGTTGAATGTATTTGTAAAATAGTTAGAATATGATGATTGTTTTGTGTTGCTGAAACAAAATACAAATTTTTTTTATATATACAAGCAATAAAACAAACTATACCACACTATATTTTCTTAGATGTTTAGACAGAATCCGAGTAGTCCGGGAAGCTGTGAAGACCTTGCCAGGTCAATAGCGTAGTCAGTTCGAGAGAAAAAAAAAATAGAATCCGTCAAAGATGACGTGAGCGCAGACCATTCATGCAGTTTGCATTCATGGGAATTCCCTGTAAAAAAATTTTGGTACACAGAAATTTACTACACACTTTCAAGTCTTGGACGGCGTGTCGTATTCTTTTTGTAAGTTCATGATTCATTATTCCCCAACTAAAACTTTAATTGCTTAGATAACTTTAGTGCTGCCTGTGGAATATTGGAAGGCTATTATGGTAAATAACATCTTGGTATTATATAAAAGACACATAGAAACATGATTACGAATTGTTTTTGTCGATTCAATAAATCATGTTTGAAACAGATTCAATCAATATTATTTATTTCAATTCAAAGATCAACACTGCTTATACAGAAAAATAAATAATTATAATATGAAATATATTTGGAAACGTATCGAGGTTTAGTGATCGCATTTTTTTAAATCTAAACTGAATTCTACTGAATCAACAATCACCTACGCTTAAAAACAATATTTTTCATTTAAAGCAAATCATATCTATATATCTAATTTTAAAACTCCCCTTTACAAAGCACAAGGCTTTAGTGGAAATTCCTCTATGTTGGTAGCACTATTTCACAGTGTTGCCGTTTAAGAATTAAAAAGTCTCCAGACGTCAATTAAAAAGTCGCTAGATTTTGAAATATACATGATTAAAAAACCGCCAGAAGTCGCTAAATATTTCATGGTAAAAATATTATACTACGTATATGTCACTGTGATAAAACGAGCAAATGCTTTAGTTGGATCAATTATAACAGGTTTTAGCTACATTAAAACTCTTCTTGCTGTTTTCATTCTGGTCTATACTTTTTTTTATTTATTTACTTACTTTTGAGCATAAGCCTTTTTTTAAAGAGATTTCCATTTCCCCGAATAGATTTTGATATCAAAGACGACAATTGAACAAAGAAACTAAAAAAGACAGGTTTGTTTTGCGAAAACGTAACATATTTTTTCTACCTCTTGGCGGTGGTAGTGAATGAACGAAAGTGAAAAACAAAACGATATCTGATGTATCATTTGATAGAGTGAGAGGCACCCAACGATTAAGCCCTGAGATCAAACGTTATTCTGGTAGGGGGAATTCCAAAAAGAACAATAGCAATTCATGTTTTTACTAGTAATTATATTTAAATTAGTATCAAAATATTTATGTATTTTCAATATTCAATTCGTCGCTAGAATTTGCTTTTTTTTTTTAAACTACCCAAAATTCTCTAGCTCTAGCGACAGTCGCTAAAACGGCAACAGTGCTATTTCATCAGTGGCGAAATTGTACCAAAAACAGAGTGACCATAATTATATCTTTATAACAAATATGTACTTCTGTATTTGAAGAACGCAAACTGAAACTCCTCAAATAAGCGACTATAATATATTTAATAAGGCATAACGTGTTACAAGAAATCACTCCGCGCCGTTTGTCTAACTTTATGCCGACTTTATTTACTATTAACAACAATATTTAAACTATACTTTTCGCAAGTGCACCCTGCTGAATAACGAACGAGGCTGGTATCGCCTGGTGAACACACGCCAATGTGATATAATCGGATAGGTAAATATGTGTGCGCCAATATACATATATATATGTATATGAGATGCGAAAAATAATAATGCTAATAATAACAAGAATTCATTATTAGCTAATAATAATAAGAATTCATTATTAAATAAGCGAACCAATAA
>MU158997.1:52088-147850 GCA_015888305.1 Antheraea pernyi
AATAATAATAATTTTTGTTTTGTCTATTTTTAGACTTCGGTGCCGTCAACGTTGGTAAATTTAAATTCAATCTTATAAAATGCGTGTTGCGCCCCCGCTTTTGTAATCGATCCCTATTAGCTCCCGCACCCTTCGCGGTTCTCAATAATATCTCGAGCCTAGGTCGTCCCCGCGCGGAGCTCTCTTGATATTATTTTCGCGATACAGTGACTAATCTAATAAGATAGAGTAAATCGCGTATTTACGTCTATCTTCCCCTAAAAATAACCGTCAAACAATAATAATAATTTTTGTTATGTCTATTTTTAGACTTCGGTGCCGTCACCGTTAGTAAATTTAAATTCAATCTTATAAAATGCGTGTTGCGCCCACGCTTTTGTAATCGATCCCTATTAGCTCCCGCACACTTCGCGGTTCTCAATAATATCTCGAGCCTAGGTCGTCCCCGCGCGGAGCCCTCTTGATATTATTTTCGCGATACAGTGACTCACCTACATCACTGGAACAGACATATGAGATCATCTCTCTCACACACGTGCACATACATACACATTAGTAAATTTAAATTCAATCTTATATAATGCGTGTTGCGCCCACGCTTTTGTAATCGTTCCCTATTAGCTCCCGCACACTTCGCGGTTCTCAATAATATCTCGAGCCTAGGTCGTCCCCGCGCGGAGCCCTCTTGATATTATTTTCGCGATACAGTGACTCACCTACATCACTTGAACAGACATATGAGATCATCTCTCTCACACACGTGCACATATATACACATGGTGGGAGGGTTTTGTTTTTTTCTCTCATCGAACTGAATCGAATAGTTTTAGTTCGTTTCAATCCGATATACACGTATTCATTTGTGAATCATGCAATTTCGATTGTATGGTTCACAAATGTATATATGTATGAATAGCTTAGAATAGTTAGCTAGGACAGACGTGTCTTTTTCCAGGAAACAGCCCAAGCCGAGGTGTGCGTGCACCCTTGTGTATGTTACCCAAAACCAAAATCGGCTGAGTGCCCTAAGCGCTCGGCCTTAGTAGTCCGGTGAAGCTGTAAAGACCTTGCCAGGTCAATAGCATAGACAGTTCGAAAAAAAAAAAAAAAATAGATTCGCTTCTGCGGGTCGCTTGTTGGGATCAGCCTGTGCATATCCAGCATTTTGCAGTCCGGCATGACAACGGCGACCAGCGATGGATAATGTGTCACTCGATGGTCGACATTGTTTTTGGACTGTACTGTGCTTACCATCAGGCATGGTGCAGTCATTTTGCCGTACTACTATAAAAAAAAAATCATCTGATTGATTTCAACTCCCGAGTAGCTGAATCACATAGTTTATAATTATTCTAAGAGTAGATTGCAACTAACGATGATTTTAATTTACCTTTTTAGTTAGTTCCAATAAACTTAAACATAATGAAACATATGTATTTGAAATAAAAAAATATGCTACAACGTCTACAGTTTAATATTTAATTTGAGCGATAACGATATTTTAACTATACACGGACGAAAAACCTAACATTCCTGTAAATATTAATTTAGAAAGCCTCAAACAGACACAAATCAAAAGCGTGTCTCAATTTTAGATATTTTTCTATTCTTCTTTTCGTTTTGACCAAAAGTGATTTACACAACAGCTATATAGTACCTATTCTTAAGTATTCAAATAAATTAGCTTGTTGGCGACGCAGCGTAAATGTAACGTAATATTCAAAATGTGTTGGCGCGCGCATACCAATATCGGTCTGACGCCATATAGGGCACTGTGAGGACAATTCTAGTGTACCCAATTTTTTGTGTTAATTTGTGTTTTTCATGGTAATTAATAGGAATTGCGTAATAATTGTATTGTATTAATAGGTTTAAAGCTAAAAAGCATATATAGCAATAAAAATAAACGTAGAATCTTTAAAATTGTAAAAGTAAACATTCTGTATCATATTACGTAAAATATTAGAACTTACAATAAATACATAAAAAGTTATACACGAAAAATATATGTTTTTACGACAAAATTCTGTTTTCCTGCTTTTCACTTTGGCCTTTTTTGGCCTCTTTATATATTTTTATTACTTTTTATTGTTGTTTTATACAATTATACATCGTTTAACACATAATTTACTAAAAATATATAAAGAGGCCAAAAAAGGCCAAAGTGAAAAGCAGGAAAACAGAATTTTGTCGTAAAAACATATATTTTTCGTGTATAACTTTTTATGTATTTATTGTATAATTAAGCTAATTATTGCATTGTATCGAGCCTTCCGAGACGAATCTATTGATATATAACACATAATTATTATAATTGTAATTAAGAAAATATTTGGTAAAATATTGATGAATAATAGTAAAAATAAAGATGTAAACAAGTAAAAATCGTAAGAGCCACCGCGGCTCTCATTACGGTATAGCCTCGAACTACTTAAGCTCGACGGGGGCCCCGTAAAATCGTGGCAGGTTCTTAGCTAATCAGACCATCTACAACAAAGTGTCAATCGTAAGAAGATCATCGGAATTCATCGTGCATCGTTTCATCGTGGAAAATTCATCGTTAAAAGAAGAAAGAAAAGAAGCGCTGCTACGCCAGGAAGAACCCGCGTTTTCGGTCTGATCCGTGGCTACTGGCCTGCCTGTCCTGCGACCTGTACCCGAGTACAGTGAACGCTGTAACCGCGATTCGCGTAATTGTAAGGACTGTTGTAAGTCTATCGAATAAATTCCCCTTCGGCGAAACGTGCAGTTTGGTGTTGCCCGCCAGCGTCCCGGATCCTTTCCCCTTCACCCTCTACCCTTCCCCTCTCCCTAGTCTCCTACCCCTCCTACCCCCTAGCACCCGTGACTGGGCCCGGTCGTGGGTATTCGGGGGTTCCGTCCCTTTTAGTTTTTTGGTCCTTCGAGCCGGATCGGGACACCACAATGCCAACTGTACGCTCGCCGAAACCCGGTCGTAAAGGGGAATCCGACGAAACTTCGACCACCGATTGGTCGTTGTACACGCCGACCGAGTCAAGCTCCGCTGCAACTACGTCGACAAAGAAGTCTGCACCATCGTCTGCATCGGTCCGCACCCGCTCGGCTGCCGCTGCCGCGGCCCAGGATACTTTGAAGATGCCTGCACCGAAGAACATTGGAGGACCGGAAGAGGTTCCACCGTGCGTTCCTGCGGTACCGCACCCTGCTGCCACCAGGTCCGTGAAGTCTTCGAGATCAAGAATGTTGGAGCTCGAAGCAATGAAGAAGTTGGAAGCCGCCAGGTCTGCTGCTGCCCTGGCTCAAATCGAGTTGGAAATGATCCAGTGCCAGTCCGATGAAGAAATCGAAGACGAATTGGAACAGGAGCGATCCACGCATGTTGAACAGTGGGTCAACGAAAGCACATCGTATCTGAAAGAAGATACCACCAATAGGAAGCAACAGGAGGAAGAAGTCACAAGGAAGAGTGACATCAAGGAACTCGCGGACGCCTTGATCGCCGCGACTGTATCAAGAACATCAGCTGCACCGGCCGCACCGTCGAAGTACGCCGACTTGCCTGCCTTCACTGGAGCGCCGGAAGAATGGTTGCCTTTTATAAGGACGTACCGGGATACTGCAGCCATGTTCACCAACGTGCAGAATATGGCTCGCCTACGCCACTGCATACACGGAACAGCAAAGGAGACTGTTCGCCGTCTAATGTTCGCCGCCGCCGATCCAGAGGAAGTGATCGCCGCTTTGGAGAGGAGGTTCGGGAAGCCGGACCGGCTCGTGTTAGCCGAATTGGAGAGCATCAAGGAGCTGCCTCGCATCGGGGACTCACCAAAGGACATCTGCCTCTTCGCCAGCCGTGTCAGCAACGCCGTAGCTACGATCAGCGCATTGAAGCTACCACAGTACCTGTACTAACCGGAGGTCAGCCGCAACGTCATCCAGAAGCTGTCGCCGCTACTACGGTGTAGATGGTTGGACTACACCGCTGGGAACAATGAAGACCCTGAACTAGTGAAGCTGCGGAAGTTCCTGGAACACGAAGCGAATCTATGGTCAACGCTCGCACCGATAGAGGCCGCCACCGGTGTGAACAAGAGGTACAACAACGCGAAGCAGGTACATACCACCCAGTCCCAGGTGAGCGTCTCATACAATAGGAACTGCATATTATGTGAAGGTGATCATCGACTAATGGAGTGTCGCAAATTTAGAGAAGCAACCACCGATGGGAAGTGGACAATAGTAAAGAAGAACCGGCTCTGCTTCAAGTGTCTCGGGCAGAGGCATTCTCGAGACAGCTGCAGAGCACCACCGTGCAAGAGGTGTGGGAAGCCGCATCACACCGTGCTGCACGCCGAGGCGAATCGATCGCCACCTGAGAGGCCAGCGCCGCGTCCATCAGGAGAGAAGCACGCGCCGCCGCCTACGAGAGAGAAGCCATCGGAGTCATCGGGCGAGAGGTCCACGCATCGTGACTCATCAAGGAACAATGAAGATGCTGCAGTCAAGAGCATCTACGCCGCCGCAGATGGAAAGGAGGTCTACCTGAAGATGATACCGGTAGATGTCTACGGACCAGCCGGCTCCACACGCGTCCTCGCACTCCTGGATGAGGGGTCCACCGTGTCCCTGTTGGATGAAGAGGTGGCCCACAGGATTGGGGCTAAAGGAAAGCCTGACCTGCTCATCCTGGAGACCGTCGGGGGGAAGCTCATCGAGAAGCAAGACTCGCAACAAATCAACATCAAAATCAAAGGAGCTCACCGACGGGACAAGCGAACAATGAAGGGAGTCCGGACCATCTGCAACCTCAAGCTGGCACCGCAGCACGTCAGCATCGAAACAATAGAAAAATGTGAACACCTGAAGAAGATGAGCGAGCTGGTCTACAGCAAGGAGAGGCCAGCTCTACTCATTGGGCAGGACAACTGGGAACTCATCGTGTCAAGAAGGGTCATCAAAGGGAAG
The DNA here is from genome assembly GCA_015888305.1 of Antheraea pernyi. NCBI lineage: Eukaryota > Metazoa > Arthropoda > Insecta > Lepidoptera > Saturniidae > Antheraea > Antheraea pernyi. Next base: position 57,036 of record MU158997.1, read on the forward strand.
CCAAACCAACCAGTTGCCAGCCTCACCAGCCTTGGCTGGGTACTGCATGGATGCTGTGATACCGACAAGGTGTCACCAGTAAAGCACGTCAATTATTGCCGTGAACATAATGAAGATACAACAGTGGAAGAAATAATAACAGAAGACGTATTGGCCTTTAATGGTAGCCTGCGCAACGTACCTGAAGAAATTACAGAAGACAATCGGGTGCCTATGAGAGACAACCCGGCCGACATCGCCACACGGGAGGTGCCGCGAACCTTCGCCGAGGACAGCCGATGGTTCGTCGGACCAGACTTCCTCCGCCGGCCAGACACAGACTGGCCTCAGAAGAGCTTCCACCGGGTCGAGCCGTCCGGTGAGGAGAAGAAAGTTGAAACCGTCCTGGCAACCGTGAAGAAAGAAGAGAGCGTTCTACCACAACCGGAACGCTTCTCCAGCTGGATAAGACTCCTGCGAGCTACTGCACGAGTCTTCCAATTCATAGAAAATTGTAGACGGAAACACGCAGTCAACGCCGTGAAAGAAACCGACGAAGCTTGGAAGCCCCATCGAAAGGGGAAACAAGAAAACGTGAAGATTAACAAACGAAAGAAGATTGAAGAAAGAAACTGGTTGCCAATACCGGAAGAATTATTGAAGAAAGCAGAACAACACATCATCCGAAACAGCCAAGAAGACTCTTTCGGAGAGGACATCGAGAAAATGAAGAAAGAAGTACCACTGAAAACAAACAGTCGCCTAAAGAAGATCGACGTTCAACTCGACGACCAGGGAATCCTTCGTCTAAACGCCCGAACCGCCAAGCTCAAATGGGACGGTTCCGCAACAAATCTGGCGATCCTAGACGGCCGCCATCATGTGGTTCGTCTGCTCATCGATCGCTACCATCGCCGCTTCTGTCACGCAAACCATGCAACAGTCGTTAACGAGTTGAGGCAGACGTATTGGATCTTATCTCTACGCGACGCCGTGAAACGTGTGCTGTACCAATGCCAATGGTGCCGCATCAGGAAGATGAAGCCGCAAATGCCGCCGACAGGAGACTTGCCCGTGGAACGGCTGCGCTACGGATCGCACCCGTTCACGTGCACGGCCGTCGGCCCCACTACTTCACTACTTCGGCCCCATGTTCGTCACCATCGGGAGAAGAAAGGAGAAGAGATGGGGAGCGCTCTTCACATGCCTCACGACGCGCGCAGTGCATCTCGAGCTGGTGCCATCACTCAGTACCAGCTCCATGATCATGGCACTGCGGCGCATGTCAGCAAGGAGAGGCACTCCGCGGGTGATGTACAGCGACAACGGGACCAACTTCATCGGCACCAACCACGAGCTTCGCGAAGAAATGGGAAAGCTCAAGAAGAATGAGCTAATCGACGCAGCGAATCAAGAGGGGATACGCTGGAAATTCATACCACCTGGAGCACCCAACATGGGAGGTGCCTGGGAACGGATGGTGCGCACGGTGAAGACCGCACTATCCGCAGTACTGAACGAGAGGAGCCCTCCAGAAGAAGTCCTGCACACATTGTTGACCGAAATCGAGCATACGGTCAATTCACGCCCACTCACCCACTTGAGCGTGAATCCGGAAGACGAGGAAAGCCTAACGCCCAATCACTTCCTAATCGGGCGTTCATGTGGCTCTGCGATCGTGGGAAGCTTCAACGAGTACAACCTCATCGGGAAAGCAGATTGGAAGACCACTCAGCATTTGGCTGATCATTTTTGGAAAAGGTGGCTGAGAGAATACGTGCCAACTCTCATGCCCAGGAAAATAGAAGGGAAAGAAGCTCGTCAGCCGCAGCCAGGCGATATTGTGATTATCGCCGACGCATCTCTACCCCGCAACACCTGGCCTAGAGGAGAGGTCATCGCGTGTCACCCTGGACCAGACGGCAGAACGAGAGTGGTGGATGTCCGGACTTCGAGAGGCGGAATCCTGAGGCGCCCTACTTCGCGTCTCATCGTCATCGTGCCTGCAGCGTCGCGTCCACGGGATGGAGTGCACGACGGAGCGTACACTGGGGGGGAGACTGTTGGCGACGCAGCGTAAATTTAGCGAAATATAAAAATGTGTTGGCGCGCACATACCATTATCGGTCTGACGCCATATAGGGCACTGTGAGGACAATTCTAGTGTACCCAATTTTTTGTGTTAATTTGTGTTTTTCATGATAATTAGTAGGAATTTCGTAATAATTTTATTGTATTAATTGTTTTAAAGCTAAAAAGCATATATAGCAATAAAAATTAACGTAGAATCTTTAAAATTGTAAAAGTAAACATTCTGTATCATATTACGTAAAATATTAGAACTTATGGAATTTGTTAGTAAATTACGTGTTAAATAATGTATAATTGTATAAAATAGTAATAAAAAGTAATGAAAGTATATAAAACGGCAAAAAAAGGCCAAAGCGAAAAATAGGAAAATGGAATTTTGTCGTAAAAACATATATTTTTCGTGTATAACTTTTTATGTATTTATCGCATAATTAAGCTAATTATTGCATTGTATCGAGCCTTCCGAGACGAATCTATTGATATATAACACATAATTATTATAATTGTAATTAAGAAAATATTTGGTAAAATATCGATGAATAATAGTAAAAATAAAGATGTAAACAATCGAAAATGGAGAGAGCCACCGCGGCTCTCATTACGGTATAGCCTCGAACTACTTAAGCTCGACGGGGGCCCCGTAAAATGGTGGCAGGTTCTTAGCTAATCAGACCATCTACAACAGAGTGTCAATCGTAAGAAGATCATCGGAATTTCATCGTGCATCGTCTCATCGTGGAAAATTCATCGTTCGCCGTGAGTCATCGGATTCAAGCCGGATTCATCGAAGCGCTGCTACGCCAGGAAGAACCCGCGTTTTCGGTCTGATCCGTGGCTACTGGCCTGCCTGTTCTGCGACCTGTACCCGTGTACAGTGACCGCTGTAACCGCGATTCGCGTCAGTTGTAAGGACTATTGTAAGTCTATCGAATAAATTCCCCTTCGGCGAAACGTGCAGTTTGGTGTTGCCCGCCAGCGTCCCGGATCCTTTCCCCTTCGCCCTCTACCCTTCCCCTCTCCCTAGTCTCCTACCCCTCCTACCCCCTAGCACCCGTGACTGGGCCCGGTCGTGGGTATTCGGGGGTTCCGTCCCTTTTAAGCTTATAATATTATTCAATTAGATTTAGTGAAAACTATGTTTTTACTGCCTTATTTTGTTAAAATCGTTTCTTCTAATTGTCTTACACACGTTGAAAGTTTACATGAGTTTGGTTACCTTTGTTTATTTGAATTACGTGTTGAGTACGATGAAGCTACGCATCAGCGTTTAGTAGAATATGACTTGTAATTGTATGTCAATTAATTTTCAAACATTAAACTCATCAATAAAGTGTAGTTAATATTATGTTCATTTAAATCATACGCAGTCGGAGTACTCGGAGTCGGCTACTATAGAGCTGCACCACGAAACAAAAAATGTAGAGCTATCATCGACTAGTATTGCGGAGTTTGGTAACAATCATACCAACGCAACCGTAACGCCTATATCAACTGCATGAATTCCCACCAGCTGTCTAACACGAAGCAAAGTTAACTTATTCTAGACTTTCAAATTATATGAAAGGTCACATAACTCAATACACCGGATTTCACCAAGGTTTTAAACACCACCTGTGACCAATAATAAACAACCACAATGACATTCACCATTACTAACGTCTAACGTGTCATTCGCATATTATGAGGTGTCCCAATCAACCAAGTAGACCGTATAGATATTCAGACATCGCAATACGATGTTACTATGCTGTAAAATAAATTGTCGCTATAGCTACACAGACCGCACAATGTAGCATTCAACAAGTAGACGCATACCTGTTTCCATTTGCCGTATTGCTCTAGTGTAAATGTGGCTTAATATCTCAGCTTCAGCTATAGTAGTCCGGTGAAGCTGTAGAGGCCTCCAAAAAGGTCAATAGCGTAGTCAGTTCGAGAAAGAAACAAATCTCAGCTTTTACTTCTATTATCGAGGAATCCCAAATTACAGGTGGAGTACCTGCATTATCAACCAAAATCCAGATTTCCACATGTTAACCCCTAATATAGGAAAATAATGAACTGAAGAAGTAGCCCCGAACAACAATTCAAAGAGAACGGTCTCTTAATATTTTATAACTATTTCAATAAAAAATATTGTTTCATCCCATCCTTAGTATATTTGATTTTAGTTGTTATCCTTAGTGAACACGTTTATCAGAAACAAATAAATATTAACATATGGTGTGTTTATGTCGGGGAATTCTTTTTTAAGATAGTATCTAAATATTTTATCCTTAGTTCGGACAAACGAACTTCCGGGACTATTGTAATAGTAAGGTTAACGTTTAAGTTAAATTTAATTTAATGTAAGGTTAAGTTAATTGATTCAAGAAAGATGTATTGTACTTAATTTACATTTTAATTATTTAAGAAATATACGAGCACTGTGGCGTAACATTCTTACATTATAAATGTGAATATTTGTTACTTTTTCACGCCGTAATTACTCAATCGAAGACCATGACATTTTACATATACTTTGTCGGGAGCATAGGAAAGAATATATGGTACTTTTCATCAAGGGAAAGTGTACTATTCCCAAAAGATATAGGTATAAAATTTACATTGAAACTAGCAAAAGTGTACTATAATTTCTTCGGTGGCAAGACAGATATTTGTCGACCACATAAATTTAACGAAGCCTGTGGTAATACAAAAGGCATTTTATTAGAATGTGTTATAAAATAAATAGATGACGATGATAAAATAAAACCTATGTACCTAAACTCAGAGAAAAATGGCTGACGTATTATGTTTATTTGTAACCTTCAAACATTATCTTTTCTGTATCGCGTGAAAAGGTAATCATATAAGTCATTGCAACAATTCACTTTCTTTTTCTGATAGTTAGAAATAATTTGCAAATCTTTACCCAACATACACACTACTTATTTCATTTTGAGAACAGAAGTATTTGTATGTTTGATGTGTTAAAACCACGGAACAAATAGTTAAGACCAGTATTAATAATGTAGTCTGCGATTAAAACTTTATATATGAACTACTTGTAATTATTCTATCAATCAATAATCAATTGCTAAACTCAACATTTGATATTGTCAATCTGCCCTTTTTGAGGTAAATTCTCACATACAGACAAAAATTGGTTAATGTTCGTGGTGATCAGTAGACTTAAAAAAATACCTATCACTATTACTCTTTGTTCCGTGCCTATTACAGTATTTAGAAATAAAAATGAATTAACAGACAGAACAATATTGAGTACGTAAAGATTTCTGATATAGAACCTAACATATACGTGTGACGATGCAGTTTTAAAAAGTAAATAGATTTTAATTAAGTTTATTAGTGTTAGATGTATTCAAGGTTTAACCAAAGAAGCTAGGTTGCATACCCTTATATTTTTCTATAAGCGTTTAAGTAATAAAAATACTGTTAAGGGAAAACAGATTAGTTTTAATATTGTTACGACATGGAATGACAAAAGCATTCGTACCGTACATAAACGAGGTCTCTACATCAGAATAATATTACTCCGTCAGGAGTAATATTATTTTGTGCTCTAGATTTATAAGATTATTTAATGTTGTTTAAATAAGTAAAAAATTTGATGCGGTCGTAAAACGCTTACACGATATTTTAAAATCAATCGAATTTCGAATAAAAGACGCAAATTATTTACCACGATTTAGAGTTGAAGTTAACTATTTTTTCTACTTATGTTCTGTATAGAACTTTGATATCAGAATTTTAAATAGCCATTTTTTTCTATTCACGAGCAAATTGTTATTAAAAAAAACAAATATTCTAGTAGTCAATCAAGGTTGCGCAGTTCAACAATTTTCATACAAGTAAATGAATACCAAAGGAAGTGAATCCATGCATAGTTCCTGAAATACGCTTGAATGTGTGTAATGCCTCATAATATAGCAATTGAAACGAAATTAATATAGAAATTGCGTTTAAAATAACTCTGTACTTCAAATAGGTATATAGACTTGGATTATATCTTCAGCAATGAAAATACACTTGAATTCAGAACAGGTTTTCAAACATGAGGATATGAAATAAAACACCATTATATATAATAAATATTACAGAACTGAATATATATTTTAATTTATATAATAAAAGAAACTGCCAGTTTCATAAGAGACCAAGTTTACAATCCAAGGTATCAAAATGCATAACTGACTTGAAAGTAATATAAAATTACAGAACAAAAGCAATCTCCATTATTGAGATACGAAACAATGAATAATAAAAGAAATGAGACATGACTAACTTATATTTTACTTCTTGGCCATGTAAAAACTAAAAAATAAAGAGTTTTGAATAGTTTAACTCGTTTATAATGTAGAAATGTTAAGTTACAATATTTTTGTTTGTAGAAATGTACTCCCAAAACATGCGTATGAGATGTTTATGGGATAAGCACAATCCACATTTTATTCATTTTTTTTTTTCAATTTTTATTAAGTATTTTTATGGTCGGGACATGTAAACAATATTATTGAAAGTTCAAAGCAAATTAATAAGATTATTACAAAATCTTGTAACAAAAATAGGTAGCAAGATTATACTACCAAGTTATAAAATATAAAATTTGCAGTTATTCTTTCTTAGTAGCTTGTTGTTTAGCTTGATGAGCTTGCAACACAGCCACTGCTTCATCTACTTTGGCCTTCAGAGATTCTCCATGTTCTAACATATGAAGAAGCTCAGAGTTATCAATTTCTAAAAGCATTCCAGTTATTTTACCTGCTAAATCTGGATGCATTCTTTGAATGAGAGGGAAAAGTCTTTCACCAAGCATTTGTTTCTGTTCTTGAAGGGGAGCCGCAGCTAACATAGTAGCTGTTAATGGTTCCTGACCTTGTATGTGGACAGCTGGCTGAGGAGCTGGAGGGTTACGCATATTTGCAGTATATTTATAACCAGCTGGACGGCTACTCTGAGTAACAAGAGGCGCACGGATAGATGCAGCCGCAGCAGCCACACCTTGTTGACCTGTGATTGGCCTAGCTCCCAACGAAGTTCGTAAAGCAGCTTGAGTTGGTGCTCTTGGTGGAGGACGATAGGGTGGTTGCATATTTGCGTAAGCTGAAGCTGGTGTCTGAGCGTTTGGCCTTACAGGTGGTTGCGCAGTCCATCGTGGTGTGGGTCTTATTTGGGGCATTTGTGCTGGACCATAGAAGCGTTGAGCAGGTGGTATGGTAGGGACAAAGTATCCTCCTGCACCGCTTGGTTGGAAAATTTGACCCATTTGTTGCATACGCATACTTGCCATACGCTGCATATATTGTGATGTTAAATGAGCTTTGCGGTCTTCCTTGCGTTGAGCTAAAGCGACATATAGAGGTTTTGTTCCAACAATGCGTCCGTTCATCTCTGTAACAGCTTTCGTGGCCTCTTCAGGAGATGAAAAACACACGAATCCAAAACCTTTACTGCGCCCATCCTCCAACATGACCTGTGAAAACATATACATAAATAAAAATTTAAGTTTAAATAAAAAATATTGTAACATTAAAAAAATAATATTGTGAACCTTTGCAGAAGTGATAGTCCCAAAAGGCGCAAATTCTTTACGAAGACGTTCATCATCAATTGTATCATCCAAATTCTTAACATACAAGTTAACACCTTGATAGCGAGTCAAACGCTCAGATTTTAATTGTTCAAATTTGCGTTTTAACTCTTTTTGACGCTCTGCTTTTTTCTGAGCGCGTCCAACATACAATGGCTTTCCTTCGACTAATTCCTTGCCATTCAACTCCATACATGCTCTTTCAGCTGCATCAGGATCTTCAAAAGCAACAAATCCAAAACCTCTTGAGATGCCATCATCCTTGTACATTACTTTATGACTGGTAATGCGACCATATTTTTCAAACATATCTTTCAACATTTCATCTGAAAAATCTTCTCCAAAATTTTTTACATAAACATTGGTGAACAATTTGGCCTTTTCACCTAATTCCTTTTCACGCTCCTTACGTGGAATGAATCTACCTACGTATACTTTTTTTCCATTCAACAACATACCATTAACTTTTTCAATAGACTTATTAGCTGCTTCTTCAGTTTCAAAGTGAACAAACCCATATCCTTTAGAAGCACCAGTTTCATCTTGAGCCACTTTACAGCTCAAAATGTTTCCAAATGCTGTGAATGTGTCATACATAGCCTTATTGTCAATGGTCTTGTCAAGGTTTTTGATAAAAACATTTCCAACTCCTGACTTGCGCAGAGAAGGATCTCGTTGGGACCACATGATTCTAATAGGTCTTCCTTTGATAATATCGAAATTCATTGAGTCTAGAGCCCGTTCAGCTGGAAAGAGTAATTATAATAGTAAATTAAAAATATAGTTATAAATTCTTCCTTTGTAATTTACTTCTTATCATTAGCTGTACATTGAATATATTGAACAACAAATTGGAGATACAAAATAAAGGAAAGAGTACATAAAAAATGTTATGGAATTTTGATATAACTGGATATTCATTTGTTTGTTTAAATAAATTGAATAGTTAATAATCATTTTAAAAGTAATTAATCCATTCCAACATAATTTTGTGATCAATACTATTGGTAAATATGTCTGTTATTTTTATAGTCATCTAATATTACTTTTTAAATCTATGTTCTGACCAAATTTCACATTTGGAACAACTTGTCTTATAAGTTGAATAAATTTTAAACAAAAGGTATTAAAGCCTTCTAAGATTCTAAAATAATGTCAATACATTTCACTCAAAATTTTTGCTACCAATCACTAGAATTTGTAAAACTAAACATGTTTAAATTTTCCATAAATTTTATGAAATTGAAATATATACAAAAGTATTTAATACTACACTATACCCAATAATTACAAAAACTTAAAATAATTCAATTGTTCAAATTTATATATAATACAAATAAATCATAAATATACCAGCGGAACCAGCGAAAGTGGTCCTGCTTGATAATAAAAAATCTAAAACTCAAACACAGCGCCACCTACCGGGTCAAATTGTGAATCTAAACTATTCTCGGATCAACTGGAACACCCACACAAAATCTAATCGAAATCGGTCCAGCCGTTTAGAGAGTTCAGTGACATACACATGTATAGATGAAATTTATATATAAAGATTAGTAGTCTTTTGAGTATATTTTAAAATGATAATGTGACAAAAGAAACATTTAAATAATAACAATCTTGTGAGAACACATTTACAAAAACAGAGAATTTTATTCCAAATTAGTTAAATTATTTGGAGCGTGAAATTACACTTTCTAAAGAATATTCCGGACATAGGAAGTGATCAAATTCAAATCAACAAAGTATACATCTCTGGTTGTATCATAATGACCGTGGAAATCTAGATAGTCAGGTTTAACTTTCGAAAATAAAGGAAACAAAGTTGTAAAATAAAATGATATAAAATAGAGTTTGCTTCATCACTACGTACTATCTGAATGTAACAAGTATGAAGAAATTACCTTATGGTCGTCAATTATTGCAACATATTGTATGAACAAACGAATTGTGACATGCAATCGTAACATATTTGAAAAGGTACTCACCATCGGCAGGCTGTTGAAAATTTACATAAGCGTAGCCTAATGATCTACGGGTTATCATATCGCGACAAACGCGAATAGAAAGAACTGGACCAGCTGAAGAAAATTTTTCAAACAACATGGCCTCTGTAATGTCCGAGTGTAAATCTCCAACATACAAAGATGCCATTGGGTAATTAGGTGGACCAGGATTCATCTTGAATATTTCACTATTGTAGTTTTACTTCGACATTAACAAAACGTAAGCAATGATAAACTTCACTTTCTCTCAATGACTACAGCATTCCTTAGACCACGTTGCACGCTTACGTATACCAAATTAAAATCAAGTGATTCCCGTTTATTTTACGTTATTTTTCTATTTTTTTGGGGTTTTTTGTATTTTATATTTTTTTTTTTTATTTTACAAGAATATTTTCACGAAATTATGAGGATTGTGTGGCCTATATAAGGAAACACACAACCTCACGTGAACACACCTTGCTCACCAAAGGAAAAGGTGACGTTTGACAAAAAGTAAAATGGCGTATGCGACGTGCCTATAGTGTTGTCCTACCAACATACATATGTAGTCAAAAGAGTATTTATAAAAATTTATTTAAAAAAAATGAATAGACAAAAAGAAACATCCACATAAAGAAATATACTTATGTGTTGCTCTTATTCTTTATAAGTTCATTATTTCAGGTATCAAAAGTGTCTGATCTGAATGTAGACCTAAGTTCGGGCTTGCCCATAATACAGTCAAAAGGTTGATACAAAACAAAGTAAAAATATCATTATAGGAATTTGAATTTGATATTTATTTATTTTTATTTTGTCTCTCTGTTTACATATAATATAATAAATTTCAATACCTAAATTCATCTCTTTAGTATAATTGATATAAAGGCCGAAGCCATGTCTGAATTATTTTTCCATGTTCAGCATATTGTTATGTTAATAAGGATTTCATTGTGTTGTTTTCTCGTTTTGTAAATTAAAGTCTAAAAAGTAGCCAACATCCTTCTTTTATAGTAATCCCTATTAAATATCTCCAATGTTAGACCAAACATAGATGCAAATAGAACGATAATATTGCTGGTTCTACAAAATTTCTTGAAAAGAGCGCAGGAAACTCTCATGTTTTTATAAATAGCCAATAACGTTTTTTGTGATACTAAATTGCTGCAAACAGGCAGAAGGCCCATCTTATGGTAAATGGTTAACGTCGACTATGGACACCTGCAAAATCAGGGGTGTCGTTGTTGCGTTGCCGTCCTTGAAGAGTGTGTTTCGATCTCTTTTTGAAGAGACCCATATCGTAACTCTGAGGGAATACTATACCGGGTAGCCCATTCCACAACGTCAGCGTACGCATAATGAAGGTTCTTGAGAACATTACGTTTTTGCTGTTTTATTAGGTTTTACAGTGTGTGGATGAGCTACCAGCTAGTGTCGAGAGTGCGTATTTGAAACGTTGATGAGGGCACCATATATGAGTAATTAATATAAACCAATCTTTGAATATCAAAGCATGAACATTTAAAAAGTATGTATTCAAAAGATATATCACAATCTACAAGTCAGAATTACAGTGGGTGCAAGATGGTGATGTTATTAAATTTATTCTATGAAGATACTCATTACATCTGCCATGACCAATTCACAAGCGACATATCGATCAGAGTTTTTTTGTTCAAGTTCTATCCTTATTGAGGAAATGGAATAAGAATCGCGACCATGTAGCCAAGTTACATGTTAAAAAATGTAACAAGAGGCAAATAAAAACCAACGACCAATTTTTACTTGAATGTGTTTATAACCATACCAATAAATCGCACACATAATTGGTCCACTGATATTGTTCTAGCCTTGTCTTAGTTTTACTTTAATTTTATAATTTTGTTTATTCAGTGTCAGTTCCCATCTATTCGTAATTCTTTTCGAATGTTCTATTGTTATTGCTCATCTTTATATCCCCTTAACTTAAATAAACAGTATAAGTAAATTAACTGCCAAAGTGTTTTTAATTCTACAGAATCGGAATTTATTCCATTTTTCTACTAATCTTCTAAAGGTAGCAATATGGTGGTTAGTCTATCACGTTAACCTACACCGTTACTCTTATACGAGTATATTATTGTTATTGTAATGAAACTTTTATTAACTACCTGACCAAATAATTAATAAAGCACGAAGTTATCTCTACAACCTATATGCGTGTACTTTTCCTTAAGGACAATTACGAAAATTCCAATAAATGTTGAATTTCGGACTGAAGAATTTCCTCCAAGTTTGGGGAAAATTGTAATAGTTAGAACAGAAATAGTATGGTTGAGAATATATGTTTTCACTTCACTCCGCACTAGAATTTAATTTTAATTTAATATATAAATCACTTAAGGCTTTCATGATTATATTGGTTGATTCGTATAAATAAAGATAATACAAGTATACACCGCATACTAGAGGAACTCAGAGATGTCATTACTTCGTACTAGATGCTGAGTTGCAGGTTATTCCACGCTTGTTTTTTTAAAATGATATGTGGGGTAAACGAACATGCAAGTCACCTGATTGTAAGTGATTACCGTCCTCCATCCACACCTGTGACCCGAGGGGAATCACAGATGTGTTGCCAAACCTCAAGAAATGAGTATGCTCATTCCTTGAAAAATTGCAAGTTATATTGGTCCGGAATCGTTACCACAGAGAGTTCATTTGTTATTTTATTTATTTATAAACACGGTCAGGGTAGGAGATTTTGGAAGGGGAATAACTTATATGTTCGTGTTATCGATGACCTCGATATTTCCGACACGTATTGCGCTTGCTAGACTAGCAACGCGTAGTATAGTGGCCTGTGTACATGTGGTTTTGATATTTTTTTACTGAGTTTGTGCAAGAAATCACATAGTTGAACATTTAATAAATGCCAATAGATGTTAAAACGAGACGAATGTTAGTAATTTAAATTTACGAATTATGAAATTTAAATATTTCAGACTATAATTTACTTATAAATTAAAAAAGATCCAGGTCAAAAAAATATTAACAATAATTTTAAGCAAAATATATGTCTGCCAATAAGCTGATTTTTGGGGAATTATAGATACAATACAGGGGCATTGTGACACCACCGTTTGAGAACACTGAGTTACATCTGGCTACATTCTAATTCTTTCCTTTCTTGTATTTTCGCTTACTGCTTGGCGGTCAGTGTTTTGATAAATCGTGTTTTTTAAAATGAATCTTCTATTGTTTTAAGTGGATTTTGTGATCATTATATATTTTTAGTGAATTAATACCGAGTGCTCTTTTAATTTTACGTGTTTTAATTTTAGGTAAAGTAACCTTTAAAAATGGGTAAAGGGAATAATATGATACCAAATGGCCATTTCCATAAGGATTGGCAAAGATTTGTGAAGACTTGGTTCAATCAGCCAGCTCGTCGTCACCGTAGAAAACAGAATAGGATAAAGAAGGCTAAAGCTGTTGCTCCTCGCCCTGCGGCTGGTCCTTTGAGACCCGTTGTTCGTTGTCCTACTGTGCGTTATCATACGAAAGTTCGTGCCGGTAGAGGATTTACCCTTCGTGAAATAAGGGTAATGTGTGTTGTATATGAACTATATATTAAAATTTTGTCTAGTGTTATTCGAAAAGAATAGTTTGTAAAACTGTAAACAATTTATTTTGAACCATCGAAATCTGTTCTTGTTATCGTACTTCGAATGTTAGATTCATCTAATTGTATCGCTTTTTGCTATATATTTTTTAAATAGTGTCTTCACTATGTGATGTTGTTTATGCACCTGTTTTATTATTTATTGCTAATGTCTAAAACAAATTAGTAAGTATAAAAACTTTGTCTACTTATAGGCTTCTGGATTGAACCCTGCTTTTGCCAGAACTATTGGTATTGCTGTAGACCCACGAAGACGCAACAAATCAGTGGAATCCCTGCAGATAAATGTTCAAAGATTGAAGGAATATAGAGCCCGTCTCATTCTTTTCCCCAAGGGCAAGAAGGTATAAACTTAAAAATACAGTCTAAACCGTTTATGGCGACATTGTTTAGAACATCATACCGGATATACTGACCTAGAACAAAGGTGCCGGCTAATTGCCATATCTCGGCAACATCTCGGGTTGTTATACCTATCGGTTTTTACAACTAAATATCAGTAGTCCCTTCGGTGTTGTTATAACAGATTTTGACTGTATGTACTTTTATCTTTATCGAAATATCAATTCAGGCTTTTTAATTTCTGTTATTCTGGAAGTGCTGTGCATATCAAAACTCTAATCATGTGTCATATTTAACATATTTGTCTATATTGTGGGAAACATTGTCAAGAGAGTGTTGTGCTATTAATAAATATGTTCTGAATGATGTAGATTGCTATACCGTAAAACAAGAAATTACATATTCTATTCAGTACAATTCATATATTGTAAGGCAGAATATAATATATACCTACTTATATTTTTTACTAAATTTAAGTATATCATGTAAAGGATTTAAGAATGAACATTATGGACTATTTCTTTCCACATAGTTTTATTTTAAAGCAAAATTTTAAAGAACTTTTCTATGTGCACTGCATTGGGTTTACATTGAAAGAAGTAAAAATATTAGCATATTTAGAAATATGTTGAATGTTTTCTGGTATTGTCTGTTCCAGCCATTAAAGTAATAATTTGTCAGCGAATTAGACCTTCCACTAATTATATTCAGACACTGTATTTTGTGATAAACCAATGATCTGGTTATATCGCAGTAAACTAAGAATATCAACTCTTAAAACAGATTTTTGGTTACTTATCTTAAGCAATGTATGTGAATGGACTACATGTATTATATGTTGTTGATATGACTGAAAATTCATTACATAAAAATCCATTTCAATTCATATTACATATACATAGCATACACAATACATATAAATAGCATATGTAACTCTAAAATGATTTTATTACCTGAATAATGATATTTCAAAACTCATTCAAATCATTATTTCTATAATTTTCTATCACAATCAGCCTATGCTGGGATATTTGTAAAATATCTCTATTAACAATAGTGTCTTAATTTGAAACTAATTCTCCAATCACTTCCAAGAATTTTATGAGTATCATTGCCAATATTATCATTAGAGTATTTTGTATATACATTTGTTTAAATATAAATTTCACTTGACAATGGACTTGTCCCAACTTTAGCGTTTCTTGGAAATGTGCAATGGGACTATTGCCACCACAATTGGTTAATTCTCAAAACTATATAGATGACTATGATTAAATATTTCTTTTTGATTATTAGTAACAACTGTAATATCACCTTGCATCACCATTATATCCGCTCTCCTTGGTATGCTTTGTTATACATATATTTTAAATGGTGAAATAATTGCAGGTACTGAAGGGTGAAGCCAATGAAGAAGAACGTAAACTGGCTACACAATTGCGTGGTCCTTTGATGCCAGTACAACAGACTGCACCTAAGTCTGTTGCAAGACCAATTACTGAGGAAGAAAAGAACTTCAAGGCTTACCAATACCTCAGAGGGGTATGCATATTTACATAAATTAAAATATTCCTACAATCTCATAGAATTGGGATAACTAAATTGTGATTATACAGTAATAAGTTTTGTAAATCGACTAAGTCCTATTGAGAGCATTTAATTAACTATCTAGAAAATTTGATCTAGGTACTAACTATGGTGCTTGTAAAGAAATAATATAATTCCTAATTAAAAGAGATTAAAATTTAACTGTATCACATTCTATAGTAATATAGGTTTATTAATTCTTTTGGAAAATTGAAAGTAAATTACTAAATTATTTCTACTTACTATGGTAAATAAAAGCGTTGTTAAATAACTATTCATAATACATGTTCCCTTAACCAAGTAATAACCAAAATCAGTGCTGATTATCAGTAAATCTATTCCCTAATCAATTATTTCGGTAAACTAAGAATAATTTGGCTATTAACATACATTCAGGGACATATTTAGAGAAAAGCAAAAATAAAGTAGCCTAGCTGAAAATATTTTCTTATGTTATACTGGCCATATATACCTATTCCCCTATGTATTTTGGTCTCATAATATGGTATAAAAAGTAACCATCATATAAATTCATAGTAGAAACCAATTATTATATACCATATGAAAATGTTCATATGATAAATTATTTTATTAAAAATAGGTGATTTAAAAAAAATTCAAACTTTCACTTGCACATCATGTATATATTTTTTGATTTTGTTAGTTGTTAAAAGTCACTTTAAGAGTATATGAAAAGTTTAACAAGATAAAATTATAGACAAGGTAGCATAAAAAATACCCTAAAATAAAATTTCAATAGGATGTATTTCTCTAGTTTAAATTCAAGATCAGTCCACAATTCAAAAATGAGAAATAAAGTGAAATGTGAGAAATCAATAATCGCCACTATTTTTTCTGTAGTTTTCATAAAATACACTTTACTTTTTATAATACAAATATTAAACTCGTGTCAAAAATGAGGTGGCTGGGCAAATTTTCCTTCCAAATGTATGCTAATTATACTCCACTCTTATTTTTTAGAATAACTCATATCAATCACAAATTAAAAATAAATTATGGGTATTAAAATATTGTAAATCAATTATCATTTAATTAGCCGTCAACATTGTACCTTAACCGCATTAAATTCGAGTGTGGTTACTAATCAATATTATATTCTTTGATCACATTAGATTATTAATATACTGGCTGAAAGTTTAGACAGTAGAAATATGGAGGATAGTCTGCACTCCATTCTCTTCCTAAATCGATTAAAAAATAGGTGCTTAATATTTGATCTTATTATCTAGAAATATACAAATATTATACACAATCCTCTATGCTTCATATTAAAAGCACAGGGGCAATGACCGTTGGGTGATTTCACTTTCATTTTGAAGTGAATGTGGGAACAGTATGAACAAAACAAAAGGGTTTATTGTCCGTTTTATTATCGAAGCCTAAACTCCGGGTCGCCCTTGACAGCTTTGGACATCGGTAATTGCACCTAGGTTTATTATGATTGTGATTATACTTTTGAAAGTCTTAAAACAAACTTTAACTTAGGCTCTCTTTGTTATTATTAATATTGGTTTTGATATTATTATTTTATATATTAAATGTGACCATGAAGTATTATGTCCTACAATACTGCGAGTGTTTAACCTTTCACCTGGTATAGTAACTAAAGAGTTATGTGTATCGGAATTTTTGTTGGTAACAGCTCTTCTATATCATCTCCTGAAATTGTGGGAATCAGATTTTAAAATAACGTTGATAATTGTTACAGGCTCGTTCTATAGCCAAACTTGTGGGCATTCGGGCCAAGAGATTGAAGGATGCGGCAGAAAACCCCGATGATGTCACTAAAGCACCCACAGCTGTGAAGGAACCTAAAGCGAAGAAGTGATTATTATAAATAAACTTTATTAAAGATAGCATTATTTGATCTCATTTCCTGCAGATTAATGAAAGTAATCTACTTTTTCTTGGGACAACATAAAAAGAATTACTAGTATACACATTACTTCATCGACTGTTAAAGAGTTCCCATTGCTTAGAATCCTTAATTAATGTAGTCGATAATTATTTTACAAATATAATATCATAGACATAATGGCGATTGTTCTATAGGTAAATCTTATTCAAAATCAATGGTAGCTTTCGTTGTAATAGTGTTATTGGGTAAGATAGTCTCTTAACTATTCTCATTATTTTAAGATTTCGTATCATAAAAACCATTAAAATTTCTTTATCCGATCACTGTTATTTACCGGAAGGCATTTAAGCGAGTCCTACTACATTTTGAAGGGTAGATAGGGATGGCGACGCCTAATAATTGTAGATCTATTTGAGACTTATCTGCAATGTTAAGTTTTAGAAAATAAATATTGGACTCGTATATTTTTTTATCGCACAGTAAAGGTTTATCACCAAATAAATGTGGATTTGGACTATCAGTAGACAATGATCTAATTGATATCGCGAGTAGTTTAATTACACAGTAATAATAACACTTCTTGGACCTTACGTTACGTTTGACACAATATCGATCTTAATTCAATTAGCTGGAAGTACTTGGTATAAGTGTCCATATCAAAACATACTACCTTGCGAATCGCGACTAAAGTGTAAAAATATAAAACTTTATTGATGAGCGAGATTATAGCAAGGTTGTATTTTGGAATCTACCCTCAATTTAATCTGTTTTCAATTACTTACATTTTTCTATATTACCCCATGTACATGACACGAATTCTTTAAGGTTGCACACTGAAGGTTATCCAAAAGAGTCAGGGATTTGCCTTTATAACGGCGATGAAATGGTTACTATTAAACCTAGTTATGCTCACGGTAGTAGCTAGGAGGGCTTTGGGGACAATGCCCTCTACCCTTAAAAATACCAAAAACTAAGGTAACTTATAATTAAAATGTTTGTTCACGGTTGGGATAAAAAAATAATTGTAGCGATAGGTATCTAAACTTTTCCTAACAATTCGTTACATTCGAGGGCAGATCAATTATGCAATTTTTTTTACTTCTGCCCTAGTAGTCTAGTTCTACCGGTAACTAATGCTGCCTTACCTCAAAATCGACTCTAGTTACAGCTCTGCATATGTTGAATGTAGAAAACGTGTTTTATAACACTGGCGACACGGCCCAGCTTCTTGTGGTATATTAATGTGGCGTCATAGTGTCTATCCATTTCTTGGCACATTGAATTCTACAGTTCATCAAAGCCATAAAAATTGCGTTACAATCTTCATACAAAAAAAGCTTTTTTTAAGATCCATATTTCTTAATTAATTTGTGATATCCACTAAGATATTTATTAAAGTAGTATGCTTTAAGGGCAATTTTGATCTACACTAACCCATCGTAACTAATGTATTTTATTTAATAGAGATTAATAATACCACATTAGTCAAAATAGTGTCGCAAATAGACAAATTTTTAAAATCTATAAAAGTCAAAAATGATTACTGCTGCTTATTCTTAAGCTAGATAAAAATATTCCATGAACTTTTCTGCAAACATTTATAAGATTTAACAATTTTGTATTACATTATTTATATGTTAACGTTTATGCCAGCGTTATCATTTTTATGCGCCCGAAAATAATCTTTACGACTACATCGACTTTTACTCTACTGTTACTGTTTTTGAAAAACGTCCGGAAGAAATTCCCTAAACAATACTGAATACCATAAGTCATTAGTAAAATAACAGTTTTCTCCTATGGTGTGAGCGTCTGGGGGGGTGCATGTAGTATAACTCTGCTTCAGTTAGAACAAGCTCAAAGAGCCATCTTGAAGGTAATGTATAAAAATCCTATCCTATACCTAGGTTTTATCTGTAACAATTCTTGTTGTGGTTCACACAACTGTACTAAACCTTGTGTAGTATGGCTATCCTACTGTACAATCTTAAATGTAAATTTAATACCTATGCTGTTTGTAAACTTTTGAACCTCATTTGATTTCGAAGTTGATAGGCTAAGAGATAGGGTAACATTAGAATTATAAACTATTATATTAGGGGGCGTTCAAGTATTACGTAACGTAGTTTGGAAGGGGGGGTCTTGTAAAACGTTACTGTGCGTTACAAGGGAGGGAGGGGGTGTATTTAAACGAGGCGTTCCGTAACATTTTAATAAAAAAACCAGGGAATTAGAATCTTCTAAATAGGCAACCCTTTTGTTTATGTTTTACGGGGAATCCCTGGATTGTATTGTACGATACTTTTATTGTTTCCTAAGTTGGCAGCTTTTTCTTCAATGTTCTTACTGAAGCAAGGGACAGTGGTATAGATAGTCAAAATTGATGTCGACGAAGAAATAAAAAAACTACGAAAAGAATTTGAAGAAGATAAAAAATGTTTACAGAAAAAAAGAGACAGTGAAAAGCGTGCAAAAAAATTTCGAGCCAAAAAAAACTAAAGAAAGCTGAACGCCGCAAAAATAATCCTGCGTCAGTAAAACCTCGATCTGGACCTGGCCAACCCCCTTTGGTTCACTCGCAACCTGCTCTCCTAAAGACCATTATTGACATTGCCATTCATGGCAGCTCTGTTGATTAACGCCACCGAACAGAAATGATTAGTTGTCTCACTCTAGACGACCTGCATGAAAGGCAGTTATTGACGGGATTCCAAATTACTCGAAGCGACACGTATATTCCTTTCCTCCCACGCGTTTCTAACACTCAATAGGGGAGAAGGCATGTACGCACCGTACCCTTGAAGTTAGCAAGACTACAGACCGGGATGCACAAAAAGCATGAAAACGGTGAATTCTACACTGCTAACAATCAGGTCCTTGGAATCTCTCGCGTCGCTTCTGGGACCACAGCGAATATTTATTCTCTCTCAAGACGAGAAGGCCCGTGTACCAATAGGTTTACCGGCAGTGCAAAGTGAGAGCCCTCTTTTAATACATATGCGATGCAGAGTATTTTTACCTGACCATGACTGGGTCGTGGCAGACCGTCGCAAATTTATTCCGTCTGTATACGCCGCCGTCAACATAGATCCTGACGGTTTCGGTAAGAAGAAGCCGTTAGTTACAACGGTCCGACGCACATATCCATAAGGAGTGGAAAACACGCATCCTCCACAGCGACCACCCATGCTTATGATTTCGAATCACTTTTTCCAGTGTCTGCATTCAAACCCTTAATGATGACAGAATCGAACACCGTGAATCCAGTGATAATCATCTTTGTAGATGGTGGACCGGCGAAAATCCGCGCTATCAGAATGTCAAGAATTGTCATTCAACACTTCAAAAAATACAACCTGGACACCCTGTTCATAGCGGCTAATGCTCCTGAGCGGAGTGCATTCAACCGAGTTGAGCGTCGCATGGCCCCGCTCAGCAAACGCCTGTCGGGCGTTATCCTGCCCCATGAACATTTTGGTTATCATCTCAACGACAAAGCAATGACTGTGGTTGAAGATTTGGAAAAACGCAATTTTCAGCACGCTGGAGAGTCACTAGCCAAGGTCTGGAGTGAAATTAAAATTGACAGCTACGATGTTTCAGCGGAATATAGAAGGCCTGAAGATAGCTTGCAGGATCCAACAGAACCTAATCTGGCGTGGTATAGCGCTCACGTCCGTGAATCGCAATATTGATTGCAAGTAATGAAATGCGCGGACGAATCTTGCTGTTCCCGCTCAAGGAGTGCGTTAAAATCTGTCTTTTTGAATAATTTCTTGCCGCCACCCTGCCCAATCATTCAAACCCCAAGCAAGCTCGTGGTACCTACTCAGCTAGACAAAGGATCATGCAAGTTTACAACCACTTCCTGTGAGGTTGTCCGTTGATCTGTAGCCTCCTCTAGAACAGTTTAAGCAAATTCCTTACGATTTTTATTGTCCATCAGTACAATCCGATCTCAAGAACAGAATATGTGCAACCTGCGGGATCTATTTCACATCCCAAAAGAGTGTGAAAAGACAGTGGTTACGTGTATAGCAAGATTGTCTAAAACCATTGTGAAAGTAGAGTGGCCGTACAGCGACTAGCTGCCAGAAGGGCAAATGAGCTTCTCTGCATAGTGCACCATTGTCTGAGGATGCCGATTGGCTCGATGAAGACGGAGTTGATACAAGTGGTTTAACAATACCGGAACCTTCTTCGTCTGCTCTCCGAATACCAGTAACGACAGAGTCTGAGTGGCTAGCAAGCCCGTGGACGGTGGAGCAGTAATATTGCAATTGAATTGTGTTTTACGTACCTACACTTATTTGATTTATGGCTAAATAATAATATATATATTAAAAATCCCTTTTGTTTATTGCTACTGCAAACGCAATGAATACAATAACAAAGGTATTATACTTTGTTCAACATAATTATGACTTTAATGGTCACTTAAATGTTACGTAACGTTTAGTGATGGTGAGGGGGTCCAGAAAAACGTTACAGTGCGTTACATGGGGGAAGGGAGAATCTAAAATCTTCAAAAATCGCGTTACGTAATACTTGAACGCTCCTTTATGTAAAGGAAAAGTATTACAAAAAATGATAATTTTATTTAATTGACAACCGATTTTGATCAAATTTTGTAGACAAGAAATATAAATCATTCCAACAACAACAAACAAAATCCATGCAGAGCTTTAAATACTGCTAGTAACATTTAAAATTAACTGTAAGGGACTTTGAGGGGTGTTGCATTTTGTTTTCTTCTAGGTGGACGTAGTCCAAAGGATGGAAATTATTATCTCAAACAAAACGTCAATTCCCACATTCTGAAATATTTTTAGTAGAATTTAGCATACATACACTAAGAAGGTAAGTGACTACAGAGTCGAGAAGAACTAATCTTAGAGCATTATTATGATTCACTATCATTTAACAAGTGATTTTAAATATTAAAAGAATATTTCACTATTATACTAGTAACATAAGATAAAAGTTTGAATACCTCTGACATACCATCATTTTGATATTTTTTGCTTTCATCTTCCTGTAGCATACATAAAGTCATAAAACCAAAATATTGTATATGAACTGATATGACTTAATACTCAAGTAGTTGGATAATATTTAATTAACTATATATTGGATTATAAGATTAAGGTTACATGTGTCAAAAAAAAACAAACCCCTAATTTACCAGATATTTATAAAACTGTTGCTTAAATTAACATTCACAGCTTCTCAGTGTTAGTTTAGATAAACTGTAAACAATATTGAAAACATGTTATTTATTTATTTCACAAATTACCTAGATCTGTAAGAATGACATTTACCTTATGTAGTAAGTAAAAATTGTCTAACTATTACACAGGCACTTAACTCGTTGCTTGTAGATGCTTTTGATAACATTTTAACACACAAATATGTGCCAGCAATAACACTTGACCTGTACCACTGACTGTAATGGA
This sequence comes from Antheraea pernyi, assembly GCA_015888305.1. Taxonomy (NCBI): domain Eukaryota; kingdom Metazoa; phylum Arthropoda; class Insecta; order Lepidoptera; family Saturniidae; genus Antheraea; species Antheraea pernyi. The sequence goes on from MU158997.1 coordinate 79,612, forward strand.
TATCAAATACTGTGTGTACATATACTCTCTATATTTATATGAATTTATGATACTTATCAATTTTATAAATTATATCATCTCTTACACCAAACATAATAGTACACTAAGTTATTTTTTTAATGAATAAAACACTATAAAATAAAACAAAATAAACCAGTGACTATATTTGATGAAAACAATAACAAAGTTATTATTGTAGAACCAAACCAATTTTATTTGGAGTCATAGTTGGACATCTCCAATTGTACAAATAATATTGCAAATTACCATCACCTATTCCAAATTTAAGGGGCTCCAGAAATTCTTTGTTTTCCATCAAATCCAGTGCATTAAAAACATCAAAACCCAAGTTTCTTGCTGAAATTAATGCATCAAGCATTAAATCAATCCAAGGAGTTTTTGTAGATACATTGTAAAATGAATATGCAGCTTTTAATGCTTTGTGCACAGGATGATAAACTACAGTCGATGGTAAAGTATAATAACTAACAAAATCAGTTATTTCACCACTTGGAGTTTCAACAATGAAACTGTCAATAATACCAGCTTGTGGTATAAACCAATGTTTAAAATCTTCTTCAGAGAAAATAGGAGCTAAATCAAACTTCTTTAGATAATCATTAAGCAATTTTACAACTTTTTCACTATCCTGAATTTCCATTTTTCGAAATCCTGGGGTTTTTGGTACATCAGGTAGCTTAAACAATTTAAGAGTTCTCTGCATGGTCATATTTCTAGACAGGTGACTAAATTTAATATCAATAAGTTTTTTTGGATTGAGAGATCTATGCCAGTAGCGGCAAGTAGCAATTGGTTTAGGTAACACAATACCAGCAGTATAAACTCCCTGAAAGATACCAGTCAGGTTCACTCTACGCGTTATCTCTCTGATCAACACAGGGGCTACACGTTTTGCACGAAGTTTTTTATGAACACATAGAAAGTTAATTTCAACAACACGCTGTACTTGGTCATATATTCTTAACTGAGCAGGAATGGCAGATATAAAACCCACCAGTCGACCGGACTTAAGGACCCGGACACCACAATGCCATTCCATTTTCCAGCCAGGAGGTTGAAGAGCCCATTTCAGAAATTCAGTTTGATAATCAAATCGAAACATGCAGTCATCATCTTCAACGTAATTCTCATTGAGTAGAGTATAGAGCTCTTTTAACACTAAAGGTTCATTCAAGTTCAAAGTATCCCATACAAACCCATCAGGTAAAGTGTACGGTTCCGACCTTATCTCTTCAGTGGTTTTTGGTGGCTCTATAGGCTCATTAGAGACGATTTTTTCGTCCATTTTTGGTACCGGTTGTGTTGACCAAAATTGATAAGATTTATGTAAAGCTTCTTCAGTAGTTTTTGCTGGTTTCTGCTGCAAATTTAGTACTTCCATTGCGATCTTCAAATCCTTAAGAGAAATATTTTGGTGCCCATCGTTTGAATCGGCCATGGAGACTAGGCTGTCGTTATTAACTGAAGGCACACCGTGATCGCCATCTCCGCCACTGCGTTTTTTCTTGTTTTTATTTTTCTTTTTTTGATGTTTTTCTTCATTGTCGTTATGATAATCACTAGACTGAGATGGTTTCGTCTCTTCCATTCTAGTAAATCCTATGTAAAAATGAGGTTATTCCTTGAGGGTAAACCACAGAAAAATAATAATGTATCTATGGAAATTATCTCTGGCTAGACGATAACTATTTTTGGTCTAGGGATAGCGATTCTTCACGGAATAAATCAATTTTGAAATCATTCTTTAATGTCCCTATATCATAAGTTTTTAGGAAAATGTCAGTAATTTTACAAATCGTTATTATTTCTGGAGAGCAATATAGCATGCCTCCTTTGTCTTTGGCAATTATAAAGCTATGAAAATGGTTTGTTACACCTCCATTTAATAGATTTTTAACTCTACTATGTTTTTACATTCCAGAACTGCACAATAAACTATTATATTACGATTTATATGGATTACAAGGAATAAGTATATATAACTTACTTATTGTAGGAACTTAAAACATAAAAAAATAAGATTAGAAGAAGAGAGGGTTCAATTAATGTTAAGATATTTCTTCCTGCTTTTTACTGACCGTGCCATACTTTTTGATCGCTCTCAATATAGCAGTAAGTTCAGGCTTGTGCACAATATAATCCAGAATTTGATTTAAAACAAATAAAAATATTACTATAGGAATTTAAAATTGACATTTATTTATCCAGAAGTTGTCTCGATGTTGTAGATATAATATAATTCGTATTTATATGTAGAACGGTCACAAAAGTTTGGCACATACCGTCCATAAATTGCTTTTTCTCAAATACTAATTAAATGACGAGATCTGAAACCTCCAAGGTCTTATCAGTGCCTACATATCTCCTAAGTACCGTTTAAATATCTTTCTAGGGCCAATTCGCTATGCTTATGCCGGCCTGTGGCCTTAATTACATTATTTTTATACATTTAAGAGTTGAAAACGATTGGTTGATTGTGACGATTTTTAAATAAATATACCATTTTTTTATACATGGGGAGATCCCTAACAGATACCCATCCCGTCGGGCAGCTGAGGATAGGTTATGTCCGATTTGCACGGACTAAAACTCCATGGTGCCTTCATATACCTTTTTAGGTGGGGGAGCAAGGACTGACGGCTGGCACTGTGTAAGCCCCTCAAGAGGCCCTTACTGCGGCCTCAGGGGTCAAAGATGGTAGACCCCTCAAAGGGGGAGTGAGTGTTAGACCCCCTGACGAACTGTGGGAGTCGCATCGGCACAATGCACTTCCACCACATGGGCCTGTGCAGTTTAAACTCCCAGGGCGACGGGCATGCCCTTGTCCACAGCCCCCAGGCCCCATCTACGGCGGCCGGAGGTCATCAGCTACCCATCGCCGCCGTGTGGTTCGTCGACCGCGGGAGGGGAGTCTAGTGGTCCACTCCCTCTCCGCCGCCTCCTTTGCAAGCATGACTGTCTCGCAATAGCAGGCAACGGAGAGCCACCCGGCCTCGCTCTCGACCATCTTATTAAATAAATATACCTAGTCTTGCCATAAATATTGAAACAAAGAAAAAAAAATCTATTGCAAATAACATTTATTACTTTTACAGTGTGTTAGTTTAATACATAAATATAAAACGATTTAAAATATATAAAGCTTATTCGAAGTGGTATGTCTCCATTGGCTGCAATACAGTCCTTTAAACGTTGAGGCCAGTTATTTTTAGATGCACGCACTTTTTCCATGGGAAAATTCTTCAAATCCAATCGTACGGTTTTTTTAGGGACTCCCAAACTATTATCGCGTTTAGAGCAAGCCGTACTCTCTAAAACTGACCATAAATCATAATCCAGCGGATTAAGATCGGGATTAGACGACGGCCAGTTTTCAGCTCTGATGAAGTCCGAATCGTTCGTTTCCAACCAAGACTGCGTAGATCGAGCTTTATGACCCGGTGCCGAGTCTTGCTAGAAGGACCATTCTTGGTTATTAAACATGGTGTTGTTAAGGGGCTTCACTACCTTCTCAAGAATGGTATCTTGATACACTTGTGCCGATGTTTTGATACCTTTCTCACAAAAGTATGGCTCAGTCACTCCTTCATAGCTAATACCCCCACCAAACCATCACCGAAGTCGGATAGTGCCCACGTTGCACTCTGTCGACTAATTGGGAAGCTTCCTTAGAGCTTTGAGCTAAATACGGTCATTTTGTTTGTTAAAATGTTGCTCAATGGTAAAAAAATTGTCATCTGTAAAAAAAAATCTGTGACCTCCCTTTGCGTTTTGTTCTAGGTGCTATCTTCATCTCCCTAGATAAAATCTTTTGCTTTCGAACAAAATTTCTTCGAATTCTTTCTCTAACTGCTTTGAACACCTTTTTCGTAAGAACACTACGTGGAGGCCAGATCATTTTTTTTTCACAAACCGAGGTCTCATTGTACCCATTTATAATAGCCCGGTACACAAACATATATTACTAATACCAAGTGTATTGACTTTTAAATATTGCATTTGGTTCCATACCTACTTTGTGTAATGCAATCACAGCGATTCGGTTCTTTTTATCACCCCACTCCATTTTAATATCGCAAAATATTGTATAATGTATTGGCGCCAAAATGAGAAAATCAATGAATAATCATATAAAAATGACAGATTCCAAATTCAAATGTAATATTTTGTTTATTTTTAATTGTAACAGCATTTATGGCAAGACTAAGTAGTTTTAATTTTAATCCAAGTAGATAAAGTAGTTATATTAGTCATTTAATGTGCCCAAATACCTTTTACTATATCCCACCGAACCGATATAATCGCAGAATCGTTTGTTGTTCCACATTTTTATATTATTTAAGTACAATCTAACTTCGTGTAAGTATGCTTATGCTAAGCATAAGTCTGAAGATCTGATATGATTTGGGTATATTTGTGGTAATCGCGTGATGGTATTAAGTCCACACAAATGGAACTTCGCAAACAACAAGCTACTTGATTTATAAGTGAATTATCAACAACTTGAAAGAGAAAGCGTGATAATTATTGCGATAAACATGGGGTTGCGCGGTTTTATCTGAAAGCTTGCTGCGGGAGAACGTCGCGTCGTGCACGGGATTCACCCTCACCTTAGCCGGTGGGCCTTATTGCTTCGTAAACTGGGCACGGCCGTAGCTGGAGGGATAATGCCCTACCTTAAAAATACCAAAAATTAGGATCAATTAATATAATTGTTTCTTCATAGTTTGAGATTTTAAAAAATTGTGGCGATAGGTATCTACTTTTCCAAACATACCAGTTTGTGACATTCGAAGAGAGATCAGTTATGATAATTTTTTACTTCCACCTTTATAAACAATGCTGCCGTACCTCAAATTCGACTCTAGCTACAGCCCTGAAACTAGTGTTTACATTTTGCAGTTACTTTGTTTATTCATTTTACATATATAATTTTTAGAGTGCATAAGATGGCAATAGTGTAAAAAACAAAACATAAATAAAACTGCAAATTTCTTTAACTAGTTTATTTTTCTCGCAAAGAAACATCAAGAAAACCAACTTACACTAGGCGTATAAAGTTACATACATACATTTCGGTTACATAATAAGCAACGCTCATGATACAATGACAGTACTCATATGAGGTTTCTTACTTCACTAGACATATTAAGTATTAACTTATGGTCAATATAAAATAGGCACTCACTTAAACAAAATAAAATATGACGTTCTAATACTAAGTAATCTATATATAAATATAAATAAATTGTATGTAAAGGCATCACTTCAGAACGAGTGTACCTATTTGTCTAATTTATTTTTGTTGTCTTTGTAATTATCAGGACATGGTTTGCATGTAAAAAAGTAATTAAAAAGACACAGTAAAGTGAAAATTTTAGGTAAAACATCTTTATATGTATATAATTATTCTGTACATATGTACGTGACTGTGAACTCTCCTAAATGGCTGATTAAATTTTTCAATTCAAAAATTGTTTAGATTTATAATTGGACACAGCAGGTGGCTACGTACGATATGATTCTAGGATTTTTTTATTATCAAGGCAAGACGTCGACCAGGCCAGTTAGTTTCTATATAAAAAAAGTGAATGAGACACAGACAGAAGGGACATCTATGAAATCTTAATTACATATATAATGGAACAGAAAAAGTATAATACCATAACAAAAAGTCATAACACAAGGAGAACATCTATATTGTTAATATTTTTATCATAAAGTTCAAAATTATTATGTAAGTGGGACCTATAAACTAGATTCCATACTAAGATTGTCAAAAATCCTTTATTTTAAATATATTGGACTAAACTTAAAGGACAAAAGCCTAAAATTGTTTCTAACTCTAAACAGTTATAAAGCAATGGCAGAGTGCCAAAGTACAAAGAAAATATATAAATCTACATCCTTACTCCATGTCACAAGTTACTTTCTTTATGTAACTTTAATTTTGTAGGTTTCCTTCTATGTTTTATTTAGGATAGTCAATATATGTTTCTCCTATTTATTATTAATACCAAGTCTATACTAATAACCTTTTTGACATATAAACAGGAATGTCCTTTATTAGAAGAGTTAAATGTTTTTACGGTATACCCCTACCAGTTATTTACGTCTATTACATACATTTTCATCCGTATCTGTACTAAAATCATCTAATACAAAATTAGAACATTAGAAATTAATATTGCAAGTTAGAGATAATTCTAAAATTTGTTCATATATTACCCATCAAATATATGTTACATAGCATATTTTGTTATCAATTGAATTTTTTTTTTTGTGGATAGAACGAGACTTGAATTGACAATAAGTTTTGCTAAAAGTCAAAAATCAGATAATACCCCTAGAAGGACACATTTATTTCTAATATATAACTATTCTAACAATTTGCAACCCTTTTGTAAATGTAACTTAAAAGTAATTTTACGAATATACCAAAATAATATTGAAAATAACATCCCTTAGATTGTGTATTTAAGCCGGAGTATTGACTTCTGTCGCGGATTTTTTGTCAGCGGGTGCGTCCAACACGCTCGTCTCGTTTTCACCAGCACCGTTTTCAATTTTTTTATCACTCTTTCTAAATTTATCATACCTGTGGAGGATATTAAAGTCGTATGTCAGATATTTTCCTTATTTACAACTGTAGGTAAAAGAAGCCCTAAGACGGCAATCTGCTTTAGACTTTTGGTAAAAAGAAAAAAATAAAACACTCACTTTGATCATATGGCAAATGTATTCGAAATTTCTTTAATTGTAATTGTACGTAAAATACAGATATAACATATGTCATTTAATTAATTGTACGAGACAGATTTTACTTCAATTTGTAGGTTTCCGAAATTGATATAAAACATTTGATTATTGTACTCTTTAAATGTAAAATTGACAGTATTTTTGCATTTTAATAAACAGTTTTACCATATATCTGGTGATATACTGTCACTTTTTAGTTTCCTTGTGACTTACTTTAGTATATTTTGTACAAACAATTAAAAGAATCAATTCAAACTTACATATTACAAATATATCAGAGAACTTCTATGGTTCATCTAGTTTAAGGATTGAAACTAAAATTATTTCTCAAATCAGTGTTACTACCTGCCCAGATCTTCCTCATCATCACTTCCCTCGTTGCCTTGAGGGTCAACTTCACGAAGTAGTTCACCGATATCTTTATCAACATCTGCCCACATTTTATCTTCACTCCCTATAATACAAATGTCAACATTTATGATGATATATTCAAGCTGTTGAAAAATCAACTATTTATACAAAAAATGAATCTATTATAAGTAATCCGAGCATAACTTGAAGAGATGCAGATTAGGGTTATTGTTTGTCCCAGCTACTTACAAAAATCTGGCTGTACAGCTACAGAACGATTGAAACGCCAAGAATGTTTATAATATAAAGTTAATGAGATTATATATTTGAAAGAGCTAATTTAATATCCAATTACCCATCAAATTATTATTATTTTTTTGGAGGACATAGCAATAAGCATATAAAATGCAAGTCAGAGACACAAAGTAATAGTGCTGTCGTGGCCAAGTGATGTCAGGAGCTAAGGGTAACAATATTAAATTCGAGTGGAAGCGCAGGGCACAGCTAGTGTAATACACTGTGTGTACAGTGTAATACATGTTTGAAACAGGATATGAAAATCACTATTTACTCTATCTACAAGACTGATCAAAAATTTGAAGAAAAAAGTTTATTCAATGGCACTAAGTTAAAAAGAAAATTCTTAAAGTTCAATTATATAGCCACAGGTTATTTTAATATTTATAAGTTCTGCAGAAATCGATAAAATTTCCAGTTTGTTGGATCTAGTATAAATTGAATGTCTAATTGAGTGGTCATTTGGATTTATAAAACTTGTCGGAAAAAATATACTGATAAAATTAATCCTATCACAGTAGACTAGAAATGATATTATATTGATTTTTCTTGACATTGACACATTCTAAAACTGCTTTTTTATTACATTGTCATTTTAATTTATGCTACAAAATTTATAGATGCTTTAATTCCTTTATATTGCATAATTGCAATATTTAAACACTAACCTGAAGCATTTGAAATCTCAACTCCATTATCTAATTTCTTCTTATTTTCATCTGTATTCTCAGTTTTCTCTACTTTCGCTTTATCTCCAGTTTCAGTTGAGGTACTCTCTTTCTCTTCTGGTATGAAACAAACACAATCTTTAGTTTCATTTATTTGAAACTAGTTTGGTGGTAACAGAAAATATTCATAACAACTGCTCATAGAAGAATCGTTTTCAATAATTGCTGTCGTTTTGGATAGCTACAATTTTGTTGATGAAAGTCAAGGGAAGTTAAGAAGTTTTTAAGTGTAATAATGCATGTTCCTATATTATATCGATCATCATAATGCAGCCCCAAGTTTCTAAAATATAAACTATAACAAAGTCCTTGATAAATACTCAATAGCATAGAAATTATTTACCTTATTGGTATACACTAAACACTTCATTATCACACATTTTGTTTAAAAAGCAATCTTTCTATAGTAAATTCTCTCTTTTAAATTAATACTTGTTAATATTATAATCTATACTTGTATTTATAATTGAATAATAGCATAGTTATATTGCAAGCTGATATTTCTTACATTTAAATACTCTAATCTCCCAAACTACTACTAATACAATTTAAAAAATTCCGTTAAAGTTAAACAATCTATGTTTGGATTAGGAGTGAAGAAAGTTCCATGTTCTATGAGCCTACAGAGTCGAGCAGAATTTAAATTACAAAAATGCAAATATAATAATCTAAACAAAAGTAGGTATTTAGTAGAAAAATATGGGGATTAATTATTTATATATTCATAGTTTATAGACAAGAAGCATAATTGCTGATATGTCTATATTAGACTGTGTCGAATTTTTTTTGTCGGCTTTTTTTTTTTTTTTTTCGAACTGACTATGCTATTGACCTGGCAAGGTCTTTACAGCTTCACCGGACTATTTTTTGTCGGCTTTTGGTCACTGCAAGTATTAAAGTAAGTTAATTAGTCCGGAGCCAATTGTCGAGTCGGTTTTTAAAACCATGGTCAGAACTAGCACATACTATTTCGTTAGGCAATCGGTTCCAGGTCAGAACCACTCTGTTACTGAGGAACTTGTGTGCAAGTGTTGTGGAAATTGTGTGCAATGGTTGTAGAAATTGTGTGCAATTGTTGTGGAAATTGTGTGAGTGTTGTGGAAATTGTGTGCAATGGTTGTGGAAATTGTATGCAATTGTTGTGGAAATTGTGTGCAATTACCTTGGTGTTGATGGAGCTGTCGGTGAATGCGTTCGGCATGCTTGCGCAGTGTTCGCGTATCACGGTGTTGCACGTAACGCCCCAGATGTATACGCATGCGACAATGTCGCCGAAGTGCTTCTGCTTCTTCAGCGCCACCTGGTTCTGCACGCGGCAAATACACGCGACACAGCTCGCACCACCACACCTACACACAGACATCACATTCTAAAGTGATTTTAATATAGCTTTATAATAACATTTACCACATTGAAACTTGCTTAGTATGGCTATCAGGAATCTTACTATAAATCATTACATATTATAAAACAAAGTCCTATCCAACATCTGTCTGTCTGTTCGCAATAAGCTTAAAAACTACTGAACGGATTTTCATGCGGTTTTCACCAGTAAAGTTATTTGTGCAGAAGACTTAGGAAATCTAATTTGTCCAGGTTTCGTGTAATTTTTGAAATAAACGATAATTTTGATGATATGAATATTTTGATCAATCATTAAGACGCGTAAATTTTTTTAAAATTTATTTGGTGCAAATGTTCATATTATTCAACAGAAAATATTAATATTGAAACATTAAATTATGAATTAAGATTTTTAAAGATAATTCAAGGAAATACGTTACTTAATATATATCGGAAATATATATTAAGTAAAGTATGATTCTCATTGCATTGAAAACTTTCAAATAGTTACAGTAACAAATAATTATAAGTTAAAGGTAAAATTTTTACAAAGATTTGTAAGATTCTTAAAAAGGTCAAGTGAGAGTTCCATTCCATTTAAGTCACCAAAAAGCTTGTGGTTTTTTCATTCAATTTAGGATCATTATAGTCGACGCATTATGAACGGAGGCTTCGGGTCATAAGTCATATTTATCTGTTTGTCTCGTTTGCACTTACAGGTCTTATGGAGAGGTGTAGTGATGTGCGTAAGAATTGTAGCGGTGCATATTGATAGCGGGATAGTCTTTATTCTCGGGGACAGTTTGTGAATTTCAGCCAAAGCTTGAGCGTTGATGTCACCATTTAATTTCATTAAAACCACGTTAGAAAATAAATTCTCCTTTGTGCGTATTGCGTAACGAAGCGTAAGGAATGTAATGAATGCCATAACAAAAAATCTTATATTTATAGCAAAACACCAACCCTTACTAGTAACGACCAATCAGGAGTCAAGAGTGCTAATAAAGGTCACGATGATGCATCGACCCCGCGTGAGCGGGTAGCTAAGTATCGATAACGGATTGCATTGCGTGCACATTCTTACTGTCAGTGACATTTGTTGCCTGTCGAATCAGTTTAAAATGCGTCGACAATAGTGTAAGTTTTATTAGGCATATGATGTTCTATAGCTTCTGATACTATCTAATGCTGCTTCTATGTGACTTTAATGTATGGTCGATTTAGCAATAGTTACAATATTTTAGATATTTTCATTAATCAGTACATTTTCAACATAAAAACCAAATTGGTATATTTATTATATTTAATTATAGTATATAATTATATTATATAATTATATTAAATTGCCATACCTCCATTTTCTTAATGTGTTCACTGCCAATGTTTATTTCTACTTTAGTCTTCTTTGGTGTTGATTCATCTTTCTTTTCACCACCTGAGTCATCTTCATCTTCAACTTCTAAAAACCACAAGCCATTAGATATTACAATTATATGGTTTTAAAATTATAAAAACAGCTTAATTGCATACAAACCATCAACATCACCAACGGAGTCGAGCGTCATAAAATTATCCAAATCAACATCCATTCCTTCATCACCACTGCCTTCTGCTTTGGGGCTTGCCCGACGTAGAGCTTGGCTTGCTTTTTTCTGTTCACACAACAAAAACAACAATTACGCCAAAATAAAGACATAAATAGCTCAAAATCAAACTATACTTTATTCAATTTAGACATTGAGAAGGCACTCATGAACGACAAAGCTAACACTGGTTTGGAAAACAACCCAGTTATAGAGGAGACTGATCTTATACTACTGATAGAGGAACTGATCTGGTTTATCTTTTCAGGTTATATATTTTTCAAGATTTAAGTTTTTATAGTTACATTCGTTTTTAGTGGTTGCACAGAGAGGAGCGTCATTTCCAGACGTCAGACATTTAAACCTTTAGACATTAAAACCTGCCTGACATGGTTCTTAAATGTGTTTTCGCACTTTGTTATAAAACCTAAAACTGTTACCTATATACCTTTTTTTTTTTTTTATCGTGGGGAAATCCCTTATGGATACGCCACCCCCCCGGGGGAGAGGGTGGGTTATGTCCGACTCGCACAGACTAAAACCCCACGGTGTACCGACAGACCGTTTTGTGGGGGCGGCAAGGGATCGAACAAGCTAATCAACCTTGTAGAGCCGCCGCCACGGTCCGCCCGGCGGAAGGTGACCGCTGGGCTCCTACCTATTGAGGGACAGACCGGGTACACACCGGCTGCCCCCCCTCGTCCGCCGGACCTGTGCAATGAGGAGATGGGCCCCCCGGCCCATCCCCTCAGGTCCGGCTACGGTGGCAGGAGGAGTTGGGCGAAGCGCCTTCTCCTCCTGCCTGTCCTCCTTTGGCGGAGACGGCCGCTTTCAGGGTCTGCCTCGCGGGCCCTCTCCGCCACCTCCTTCTGCGAGACGACCTCCTCACAGAAGGAGGCCATCGCTCGCCAAGCCTGTTCGCTGCCGAGCATGGCCGAAACCACGCTCGGCAACGATAAGTCCGTTCCCACGGCCGCCGCCGTTACCTATATACCTGATTTTACTCTTAGTGAGCCTGAACCATAGAATAATTGATTTGTTGCTGTTTCTAATATTTAAATTATGTTGGGCTTTTACTAGATTCACAATATCTAAGTTTTGCGAACTTACATGAAATTATCAAGAAGCTGTATATAGTAAAATGATAATAACCTTGAGATGTTCCAAGGAGCATATGTGGTGCTCGTATATCATGGGCGAGCGGAACGTAACTCGGCAGATACGGCAGAAAGGCATGAGGAAGCGTTTCATGGCGCGGTGCGTGTCGGTGAGGTTGTGGGCGTGGCGCGTGGTGCGGTGGTTGAGCCGGCACACCAGGCAGAAGGTGGTGCGCGCCGCGAGCTCGGCGCCCGCGGACGCCTCCAGGTCCCGCTGCGCGCCGCGCTGTGCCACGCGCATGCGCAGCAGCTGCGCCTTGTGCCGCCGCGCGACCGCACTCATCGCCGCATGATGCTTGCTCGACAACAAATGTTTCGAGTACCCCTTCGAGTACACACGATACACCTTCTTATATCATATACACATTTCCAACAGTTCAAATATAACTAATAATAATTATGGGCAATCTAATTTGTGATTCAAGAGGACAAATATAACTTTCGTCACAAATTTTGGTGAACATGTAACGTGACATAACAACATGTTAAAAAAGTACTTATAATACAATATTAACCCTTTGCACTTGAGGGATCAGGAGAGGAGCCATTTAAAATGTTGGTGACCGTCATTTGTTACCAACATGTTATGTATGGCAGCACTCCCAAGACATTGAGTGCAAAGGGTTAAATATAAATATTATTTTAAACTATTTCCTAGAAATAATAAAAACTATATTATTATTAGATGTGAATACATGTTTGAATTGTATTTAAATTAAACTTCAATATTAGAAAATTATTTTTTTGTTGCCCCAATACTCTACTGATAGACACTTCTGTGAACCATTGTATGCCTTACTTAACCCTGTTACATTATTTTTTATTTATTTATGATTATAGTAGAACTACATGTACATACAATAGGACTCTCTTCAGGAAACCGCTATTGCGGTTTAATCGAGGAGAGGTATGTTCATTAATACGCCTACGCATTAATACATTTAATATTTAAATTTTTCGAGGTAGTTCATTTATGAAATATCTTCTCAAAATACATTTAGCTTGTTTAACATTCCTTTCTCGTAGTTCTATTATATAATCGGCTGGTAATGCGTTTAAGATTGAAAGAAGCATATATTCCCATGTACGCATACCATAGTAATTGTTGTAACGAGGCAATGTGTACGTGGGAACATCTGCCAAATTCCACAAAAAGTCTGGTCGTACTCTTTTTTTAAGTTTACTAAATTCATCCAGATTCTCACAAATTACGGTCATTTTAGCTTTGTCGAAGACATTCACAATTCTACAATGTTTGAAGAGACCTTTTATATATTTTTATGTTGTATTTTAATCTTTTCAGGCACTATTGTTTTTAATAATCTAATTTGTAATTTGTGAATGTTTTCCACAAGGGTTCCGACTGTATTACCATACACTTGTAGTATGAAATGCTTAGATGAAATTAAATCAGTGAATATTGTAATAGTTAACATATATTGTTGTGAAAATTTTATACACAAAAAAGCATTACTTTTTTAAGAGGTATACAGAATCATATAAATTTATAATATACATAACTTCTGCAGTTTTTTTGCGTGTATTTTTCATGGCTATAAGGCTATAAGCTTTTCGTACTGACGGCTTTATATTAGGTAGGGTGTGATATTTGTTGTTTTTAAAACATATAATACTAACGGCGAAGGTGGCGCTCTTGTCCTTGCAGTGTACACAGATAAGATTGACGTAGGAGCGCGGGCGCGGCGGCGGCGCATCCGAACCTGCGTCTGGTTCCTTGTCAGTTTCTTCTCCTTCTACAGCTTCTTCACCGTCTGACGGTTCCACCACAGGTTGCTATATAAACATATTTCTTATTTTAATTAAAGTAAAATAAAAATAAATTCTTTTGCGTATTGGATTCATGAATGCAATGAATGCGATTTATTGGATTTCTTATGCTTTAAGTTATTAACATATTTTTTAATTGTAGCACTGATTTCAATTTTGTTCCTATGATAAACTGGTACAGGAAATACAAATGTACATGTATTTACCAAGTACAAGTACTTACCTTGGGTGATTTAATTTTAATCTCTTTTTTTTCTTCAGTAACTTCCTCTTTTTCGTCAGCATCCCACTCTTCTTCAGTTGAAGATGCTTCCTCCTCCTTTGATTTGATGGAGCTATTTTTTAGAGCAGATGTGTGATTATTGAATAGTTAAGGAAATAAAAATTGATAGGTTTTGTCAATTTAAAATTGTCTGAAGACCTACAATATATGTGTATATGTCTGTACGAAATCTTTATCTATTTACTGTAAACACTATGAAAAACAAATATTGTACAATTTAATACATGCAATACTAAAAATGAATATTTAACACATGCATTATTAAAAATGAATTTAGTTTAAAGATATGAAAATCCAATTTAAAGTCGAGGTCAGATATAACAATTCTTGTTAACGAGTCATTCATAACAAATTCCTAGAAATCCTGATATTGAGCTTTCTTTCTTTTGTTTATGACTACACATGGTCACTAGTTGTGGTGATGCGTATATATATATATATATATATAAACTTGTGAGTATTGTACTAACTTATATTCACTATTACAAGAATATGCAGTGTACAAATTGATTACTCATATAATTCATTGGTCAAAATTACACCTTTTTTTATTTCTTTGTTTATTTTTCATACATGTTTGTACGACTTCTTAATATAGCGTCAACATTGTAGTCCTCTCTTTATTTCGTTATAACAGGAATGTAATGTATTTTATCTATGTTAATACTTACATTTTCTTGCTTTTTTATACATCTATATATGTTGTTGATTGTAAACAAGTGTACATTTATTTAGACTCAGTTTAGTTTTTCTCTCGCATGTCAAGTGACCGTGTAACCAAAGTTGGTATCACTCTAGCCAATAAGAGAAATTGGTTCTTATTTGAATATAGTTGCAAAAAAATAAATCATAGGGGCATAATTTTAAATTTCTTCTATTTGTGCAAGCATCAAATGAGAACTGTAGGTTCAGTCAAAATTGAGATCTCATGAAAATGTAGTGCTAAAATAGTAGTAGTATATTGTAATCTCATCACAATCGGTTAACTTAACCAAGAAGTATGAAATTATAAATTATCAGCCTCATTTTAGTATCTTGCATAGCTGTAACAATATGCAAAAATCACCTGTCAAACCTGGTCTCAGAATAGTAATTTCTCATCAAATCATTGTAATTTTTCTTATTGGGCTTTTGTTTTCCTTACCTTAGGCAGTTGTGGCACTTGAAAAGGTTAGAAACTGGTTGGTCTCAATGTAGATCTAACTGCAGTACTACCTGATTATTATCTGATTAGTTTCCAATAGGGATGAAGCTGCTGTCAGAATTTAATATTTAATTTTCATTTCAATACTAATCTCATTTGCATGATATGCATTACATATTATGGTGTCAAAAATTGCCAGTACATACTTTGTGTATGAACAAATTCCAGAGCATTCTTTTTTTCTCAGTTACTTGGTAAAAAATAATTTAATTAAAAGCATCTGTAGTCGTCATGTCGAATTACCTTCGCCCTTTGATGGTTCTGAACGCACGAGTGTAGCCTAGTGATCTTTCACCGAATCGCCTTGAAGTAAAGGAGGCACGTGAGCGCGGCGCTCCTCGGAAGGAAGCACGAGTGCGGACAGGACGGCCACGGAATGAGCGCCGCGGACGCACCGCTGTGCGAGCGGGTTCTCGTGGCGGCCCCATTCCGCTCGGCTTGCGGTAGTTCTCACGAGGAGGCGAACGCCTCCTTTCCTCGCCGCCAAAAGACCTTCTCTCGCCGCCATAACTTTCTTGTCTGGCGGCGTAAGATCCGCCATAATGGCCGCCGCCCTCATGACTACGTCTATCGCTCGAGGATCCCTGTACATAACTCTCTGTGTTTCTAACGTCATGTTTTACAAGTCAAATCAGATAAGTATACACACAGAATATGAAATATTCCTTTAAGCTTTGGACAAATTATGTGCATATACTTCAAAAAGTCTTTCTACTTCAAAACTCCTTACAAAGTTTCATTAATAATCAATTTATGTTTTCACTTAATCTGTAAATACATAGTTATATATTTATATATTATCTATGAAGTATTTTTATCAACAAATAGGGTGTGCAAGTGTGTAACCACAAAATGGTGATGTTGAGCACATTCAAAAATTAGAAGAATAAAAAATCAAGGCTGATCAGGTCAAGGATATATCTGAGATTGTTATAGCGGTTTTGGATTTTACACCCATGTTCAAGCTAAAAATAAAAATAATTAATCTTTCTTATCTTCTACCTCAGTTCTGGTACAGTACATTTTATTTGTATGATTCAGGTCATGTTAACTTTTTTTGTTACAAATCCATTATAATATTACATCTGGCTCACATGTGGTTTAGAAGAGATGTATAGCTTCAGAACCATCTGCAGCATAACTATTTATCACATTTTCGAAGTAACCCATAATGAAACTGCATATATTTTGATAGTCATAAATATATCTTAGTTGAGTTACATATATATATCCACCTCATTCTTACATTTTATTTTTATGTTAATATATTTTCATAATTGTCATGGAGTCTATAACAGTAACAGATCTCTGCAGCACTGAAATACTCAATACTTCAAAATCCTCATCATTTGTCATATTATGTATCTTTAACTTCTTTCATTATGAGACAGTCAACTGTCCTGTAGAACTCTCATTCCATCGTTATTCAGTATTGTAGATAAATATCTCATGTTGCATTTTTTCGCAAATATAAGAAAACTAAAAATCAATTGTTTGAACACAGAATAATATACTAACCTCCATCCTTATTCTTTTACGTTCAGGAGACCCTGAACGACCTCCATAGTCACGATTTGAATAGTTTGCTGAACTTTCCTGAAATTTTTAATTATTTAATTCCTTTCTATAAATAACCAATCTAAGGTAACTAACCAAATAAAATTTATGTAAGTTATGGGAATCATTATTAGTTTGTTCACAAAACGTGTTAGTTATTGGATTTTTTTTTTAATTGTAGTACAGTAAAATGACTGTAGTATGCCTGATGGTAAGCCCAGTACAATCCAAAAACAATGGCAACCACAGAGTAACACAATATCAATCACTGGTCACCACTGTCATGCCGACCTGCAAAAAGCTGGATATGCACAGGCTGATCCCGAAATGCAAACCGCAGAAGTGAATCACTATGACGGGCTTTTTCGCCTTGTACATGGTGGTTGCGAGCCAGTCGGGCTGTAAAACCCTAACACCCTGCATTATTAAATGAGAAAATAATAAATAATGAGAAAATAATCTAGCATTAGTTATAAATGAATCTATTATAACTCACTGTTCTGTATGGTTTTTTATAAGAATCTTCCATTCTATCACGGCCACTATGGTATCTTCCACTTCCACTGCTACTGTTATAGCGTGAGTCATTATTATAAGAGTAACCACCACCACCACGTCCTCCTCCTCTACTCTCATATGAACCTCTGCTATTACTTCCTCTGTAAGAGCCTCTATACCCGGTGCCACGTCCACCACTGTAGTTGCCACGTCCAAAACCTCTGCCCCGTGAACTCATCTAAAGGCAAAAACTTATACAATAGTCTTAGATTTTGGTGACATCTTTTAGTTTTAAACAAACATAATTTTTCGGATCCAGATCTATCAATATACACTCATTGTGCAGACAAAACTAATTTTGTCTATAAAGCATAAGTATAAAGTCTTTTGCACACAAATATGTAACTCAAGCAGACGTATTTGCATAGTTTGCAGAGTGCTTATTCAATCACAACAGAGAACTGCCCTTATTCAATGCTGTGTGAAGGAAACTAAGAAGTGATGATGATATACGGATGTGATGTAGCAAGGTAGTAGTGGTGCTGATAATTACAACGAAAAAGTAAAACATGTAGTTTGTAAATCGAAACCTAAAAATGGGGGCAAATTATAACCTATAATATCGTTCAATATTCATATATGAACATATAAGGATATATATACGTATGATGAAAACAGATAATAATAATGAAAATTGGTAACCAATGTATTTTTCGATAAATGCTAAAATACAAGATATATTCGTGATATTCATCCACGCTCTTGAGACTACGTAAAATGGCGACCGCGTCGGAAAACGGCGTCATAGCATAATTAGACAATGATGAAATTTATTATAAGAAAATTTTAATTGCCGGAATCGTGAAATTGATATAGGAATATTTTGTACTTACTGTTATGGTATAAAATTCACGAAAATCAGAAATAGCTGATTATTGAGAACTTTACATAAACTATGTCTTCCACGAACTATATCAGTTGCCACATAGTGTTGCTAACAAATCGAGTCTTTTCTTTCTTCCTTTTACATTACTGGCAATCCAGTCATCTTTATACTACCAATACTACCATTTCGCATATTAAATTTGCGATGTCTTTTGTTTTATGAGATTCTTCTTATGAAAATATGTTCCAGGTTTTTAATAATGACTAATATTATTATAAAATGAAGGTTTCGTAGATAAAGGATGCAGTAGGCAGTTTAAACACATATTTTTTCGAGATGCATCAATGGTATAATATTAATTTTATTGTTATGAAATAGGATAGATGAAAGATCGCAGGCAAGGATAACCTTATAATTACACAAAATATCATACAGTGGTAAGGAGTTATACAGGGAACAACTGAAAAGAACTTCCATAATGCTATAATTTTCAACACGGAGTTCTTAAATCTCTTTCTTCCGTGATCTTCAAGACCACACTTACAAATAGACGAGTCTCTAATTCTTAACATGTTCAAAGGAACTGGTGAAGAACGATAGCCAAATCTTAACTTTGATAACAGTAGTAGTTTTCTTATTGAATTTCAATTTGGCAAAAAACCACGTTTTCAACAAAATTATAGATTGAAAAGGAAACATGTAAATATAGTAAGGAGCAATGATTAAGTTTAGTTTTTATTACACGAGAGATTGCTGAGAAATTAGTTTTTTACAGGGATTATGCAAAAGAAATTCTACACAATTAAATGAATCCGTAAAATAACACACCTCTGGGTATTTTATTCGCTATAATATAATCGATACACTCCAGATTAGCTAAATACTCTCCAGAAAAATTAGAAATAAAAGGAGAGCATTTTAAATCCCTTAAATACCCGGAATAGATCTAATAAAATGTAGCACCTACACCTTGAAAATTATTATTATGGAATGCAGAAACATTTTCAGATTAATCTGAAATATCTACAGATAAAGCTTTTGAAACATCCGTAAAGAAAATTTCCGCGTTAGGAGCGTTTTTATCAATAAAATTCAAAAGTTCAGCATCAGTATTTGGGACATCATTTTGTATACCTATTGTTAACCGTATAATAAGAATAAAAAAAGAAAAATAAAATAAGAACAATATAATCGGAAAAGAATATAGGATGACAAAAAAAACATTAACAACGCAATCATATTTATTTAAACTAGTGGGAGCCCAGTGGTCGACATTCGACCATAGTTCAATGATTTTTTTATGTCTGAATTTTATTAGGGTTAATATCATTGTTGAATGTAGAATGAAAAAGGGTAATTGGAACGTAGGAGTAAAATAATACATACAGTCGAGCATAGCAACCTCCTTCACAACCTTTTTTGAAGTCCTTTATTGACAGATGTCAAATTGTGTTTTTTATTTACATGTGTTTTTTTATTTGTGTGTGTTTTTTATTTATATGTTGTGTAAAATTGAAGCAGTAGGGTGAGTAATGCATATTTTAATTAATTTAATGTACTTCTAATGCATTTTATATAAAATAAATAGGTTTCTGCACTTCTCCTCCATATAAATTTTAACCATGCCAAATTTCACGTTCATCCGTTCGCCCAATTCCGTTAAAAAAGGATACAAAGTTCAGGCTTCACGTATTAATATATAGATGATGATTTCTGAATCAATGAGCTAAATGCGTAATGGATCATCGTTGCCAATAATCATTACTGTATTCGATTATAATATCTAGATATGCAATCTTTTGATGAAGTTGATTATCTCGAAATTAATGAGAATTATACAAAAATCGATGTATCATATATTACTGAATGATTTCAGTAGTGGATTGTCACACTCTATTTGTAACGCATTAATGGGGGTATCTTTTATAGCTCCATGCTTCATGGAATACAACAATTTTATATGGACAAATATTATGGAAATTTAATAATCTGACAGTAGAAAGAATGAGAACTATACTCATTTGTTTATCCCCTAAAATAGCCCTCCAAAATAGCGCTAACATAAATAAGTTAAAGGTTATAAATAGTATAAACAAAAATCGTAAATATTACCTAAAATAAATGATTTCAGTAGTGGATTGTCACACTCTATTTGTAACGCATTAATGGGGGTATCTTTTATAGCTCCATGCTTCATGGAATACAACAATTTTATATGGACAAATATTATGGAAATTTAATAATCTGACAGTAGAAAGAATGAGAACTATACTCATTTGTTTATCCCCTAAAATAGCCCTCCAAAATAGCGCTAACATAAATAAGTTAAAGGTTATAAATAGTATAAAATAATCTCGTAAATATTACCTAAAATAACTGCTGAAGGAAAGCATATAGTGTGATATAATTTTTGTGATTTTTATATTAGTGTTAGTGTTTTTTAAGTGTTTACTTTTACTTTTTTTTAACTTTGTTACTAATTTAATAATAATGAACCTTGTTGCTACTCTACCGCCACCCTAAACATATTTTATTTATGAGAAAAATATTAATATTTCGAATAGAGTTAATCGTAGCTTAAAAATAATCAATTCCTTCACAAGTACCATAGCTCACACTAGAAATAATGATTTAATATCAGGAAAATTTTATTAATTTCAACTATCGAGTCAAAGTTCTTTGAAAATAATATATGTATCTGAATTGCTTATTTTCAATTATACACTACCTCATCCCTACTAAAAGTTGACTATACTGTCATTCTAAATTTGACAACTTCAACAAAAATCGTATTATTATGCTGTAGTGCCTGGTATGTTTTTGTAATTTGTATACACTTGAGCAAAATGACAAATTCTTAAAAAATTTCATTTTTGGTAATACAGTTTAGTTACAGAAAGAGCAGTAGTGTTTTGAAGCTTGTAGAATTTTGAGGTGTGAGAGTAATGCAAGCAAAGAAACGTTATTTACTGTTATTTATTTGTTGTGCTTTCTTATTATATTGTTTCTTTGGAAATGAACATTTCAAGACTGAGCTAGTGCACAAAGGAAAATTAGATTTACCATCCTTTGCTACTTTGGATGAGTTGTATTTGTCTCCATCACGTCAGAAAAGACAACCGGCTTCAACATCGCTAACATGTCGAATGGAAACTTGTTTTGATTTTAGCAGATGTGGAAGTGATCCTAAAATATATGTATACCAAAGTGAAGGGCCTGTGAGTGCCTCTTATCGTAAAGTATTATCAGTTATAAGGGAATCTCAATATGCGACTAGAGATCCTAATTCAGCCTGTTTGTTTGTACCCGCAATTGATACATTAGACGCTGATCCATTATCGCCGGAACATGTTTCTGATATTGCTAAACGATTATCACATCTACCATATT
Organism: Antheraea pernyi; assembly: GCA_015888305.1. Lineage (NCBI taxonomy): Eukaryota > Metazoa > Arthropoda > Insecta > Lepidoptera > Saturniidae > Antheraea > Antheraea pernyi. The sequence continues at coordinate 101,458 of MU158997.1, forward strand.
GGAAAAATGGCCAGAACCACCTGATATTTAACCTATATGCTGGCACTTGGCCTGACTATGCTGAAGACGCTTTAGGATTTGAGCCAGGTGAAGCTATATTGGCACGTGCTAGTGCTTCAAAGACTATTTTCCGCGATGGATTTGATATATCCCTCCCTTTATTTCACAAAGAGCATCCAGAAAAAGGAGGTATGCATCCAGCAGCCACTGGTAACCCATTTCCAGCACCTAGAAAACATTTACTGGCATTTAAAGGAAAAAGATATGTACATGGGATTGGTAGTGAAACAAGAAATTCTTTGTGGCATTTGCATGATGGGAATAATTTGATTTTGGTAACAACTTGTAGACATGGGAAATCTTGGAAAGATTTAAGAGATGAGAGATGTGATGAAGATAATAAAGAATATGACAAGTAATTAAATGTTTTACTTGATTAATTTAACTAATATCTTAGAGTAATAAATATTTGCTAATTCTAAGTTCTGTTAATACTTCTATGTAAATAATACATTTCCCAACTCAAAATTATTAACAATTACATTTTATGTATAATAATATTTTTTTTATTTCTTTGTATTTTAGAAAAAGAAATATAATAATATTATTCATAATAATAAATATTTACATTGCAGTGTCTTTGCTTTGGAAAAGTAGGAGCACAGGCTGAGTTATGCACCATATGCCATATTTCCTGAAGATGTTTCTGGATAACACTTATCTCTCACTTATAGTATCAATTCATGCAACGAATTTATGAACTTAATTTACTAACAATCAGAGAACTACTATCCTATATTAAGTAAAACAATGTTACCATAAGGTGGAATCTTATTTCTATATCTTATTATCTGTTACGAAATCACATTGTTTCAGTTTCTGTATACTTGCTCATGATTGACAGTATCTGGTGACAGTTAAATAGTAGTATAGGAATAATTATAATTTGTATTTTTACAAAAAAATTATTCAAAGACAATTTAAATGAACAGTACTTTGTAAGGTATGATTTTGAAATCATTATCCATATTTTTGAAGTAAAGTGATAGTGGTCACATCTTTTCATTCAGGTTCAAAAGTTGTGAGTGGTAATACTTTGGCAGGAAAGGTATACTAATTTAATATCTCGGATTAGCAAACTGTCAATGACTGACCTCGGACAGGATTAAAAGCCTGTAAAGTAATCACTTAATATTATCATATAAACTTTTGCTTCTTATGAATATTTTTACTTTATAATTTGTTATCTACTATTGGCATATGGAACATCTCAAAACAATTCTAATAATTTCAGATTTGACTATGAACAGTTGCTGGCTAATTCAACATTTTGCTTAGTTGCACGGGGACGGCGTCTTGGTTCGTATCGCTTCCTTGAAGCTTTAGCAGCAGGCTGCATACCTGTCCTGCTAAGTAATGGCTGGCGGTTGCCATTTGATGAGAAAATTGACTGGAAACGGGCTGTTATTTGGGCAGATGAGCGTTTATTATTGCAGGTAATTTATTATATTTAAATAGAAAAGACTATATAGTTACAATAAAATAAATTCATAATTTATGTAAATGAAGTGGTTGAGTTTTGTCCTTTTCAGACGATTTAAAATGAGAGTGTAGCATGCACTGTATTGTATTTTCTTGTTATAAATTGTTAAAATTCACCCTGGTTTGGTTATGTTACGGTTTATGTTACGCAATCACAAACCATTTACGGTGTTATAACAAAAAAGTTAAATATGTATTGAATACTTGCTATAAAAAGGTTTCGACTTAAATGCACTGCAGTCGCTGAATGTTTGCCATCTTGCTCTTTTGTCTCGCTTTGGTTACGTTAGGTTAGACTAGCGAAAAAGGCTAATGCGAACTTGCCTCGGATGAGCATTTCATTAATTTAATTCGAAACCTTTTTAAACCAAGTATTTAACTTTTTTGTAATTACACCATTATGGTTTAATTTTAATTTTACGCCAGACTGTTGTACAGTGCTTGGAATTTACTTCTACATTTAAGTCTACATTAAAGTAGTCGCTTTTTGGTTAGGGTGTGATCGCTAAAATACGTTTAATTAATCCATGGATTTTGTACTTTGAAGTTCTTGTCTTTCATAGATTATTACAAGTTTTATTGTTAGCTGAAATTAAATATGTTAAAACAACTTTTTATAGGTGCCAGAGCTTGTGCGCTCAGTGCCTCCAGAGCGCATCCTTGCAATGCGGCAACAAACACAGTTTTTGTGGGAACAATATTTTTCTTCAATTGAGAAAATTGTATTTACAACAATTGAGGTAAGTTATAATCAAGTATTTCCTTTGCGGAATGACATACATTCCTATCGATTTATTATGCATTTACACAGCAATACCAGAATATAACAAATGCATATAACATACAAATTTTTAGACTGAAGTTTCCTGCCGTGGATTAAGGTAGGAGGTGGCTGGAAGAAATCGTCACATACGGGAAAGTGTTATGCCCCCCATAGAACTTTATATTGGGTATATATTTCTCTCTTGTTTATGAGTGTGTTTGTGCGAACGTGCATTGTGCACTGCCGATGTATAACCGACAACTAAACGTCTGAAGGTTTCATTTAAGCAATGTAACTTGTTTTATAATCTATAATTTTTCATATAACAGATTATTATTATTATACATTAGATATAAATCTAATAAATTAATATTTCCCTTAATATATTAAATGAAACGAATTTCACGTTATTCATATTAAAAAAATAATAGAACAAATTAAAATATACAAATTACGCAGAGAGAGTGAGAGAGACAAACACATGGAGGGAGTGCAATTGTTTTTCTTACGTGACCAAAGTATGCAAATAGGTATAAACAATTTAAATCTTCATATCGAACCACATTCCTAGATGAAGAGAAAGCGTAAAGAACTGCGTCTCTGACTGGAGTTCCCTGACCTCACACACTTTTTTTGTCTGTCTGTTGATATTTCGAATTAATTCAATAACTACAGGACTGGATTTTAAGAATTTTGGTACACGGGGAAAATATGATCTTTATCACATCGGCATGTAAGAGACCCACTGTAAGACCATAGGTCCCTTCACGTAGGAAGTTATGGGCATAATCACTGCGACAATCCAAAATATATTGGCTATTTCTGATTCCGATAAATCCACAGTTCTCTATTTTTCTACATTTATTTCCCAGGTTCAGGCTTATTCACAGCGTTTTCTTTCACCCAGCCACATAGTTTTACCAATTCAAATGAGTTCGCGAATTCCAAAAAATTCGTTGGTGCATGCCTGAACATCGAATTGACATTCCACCGGTCAAATCACTTCATCACCAAAGACTTTTACTAAATAAAGGGAAAGTATGTCATTCCTTAATAGATATGTTGTTATAACTGTCAATAATACTTTTAGATGTGTTTAAAAAATGATATGTATTGTTAAATTTAAGTGTCTTTACATTTCAAAATAAGCCAAGTCCAATTTTATCCGTTTTATATATGAATTTTATACATGTTCAACTTGAAAATTATAAAAAAAACTAAAAATTTGATTTGGTCTTCGTGCACGGTGTATAAAACCTGAGAAACTAAAAAAAATAAAGGTCGTATATGAGTGGTCAAAATTGGATTTGGTTCCTCTTGAATAATTTTTTATGGCAACTAATATTTTCGTTTATTACTGCCAATGTCGAGTAGCTAATAATATTATATTAATGTACTTGTAATCTTGCGATAATTTTAATGTTCTAACAAGATGGTGACCTCCTTGTTATAACTTTCCAAGGAGTTTTTGTGTCATCTCAGAATTCATAATCCGTGGTATTATGTTCCATCCACTTTACTTATCCACATTAACCGAACTATATTTGGTAAAATGCCAGCAAGATGACTAAATATAGAGTCAAGTAACACAAGATTATGAACAAAGTATAAAAGACAGACTAAGATCCCGCCAAAAACTCGCACCATTTTGAAATTTAACGACTCGTATTTCTTATGAACAGATTTTATTGGAGCGTGTACTCGCTCACAGATCATCGAAACAGCGTGACGCTATGATTTGGAATGCTGCACCTGGTGCCCTCGGAACTTTGGCAACATATGGAGATTCCCGATCTCATTTTCCTATAATAACGCCCATATTGCCCGCTCCACCGTCTTCTTTAGCACCTCTGTCTCCGCTCCCAGCGCCGACGCTCCCCGCAGACTCACCTCCTCCCACTCCCGGTAATTCTTTTACCGCTTTATTGTACGTACAGGCTACATCTCCAGCTCTACATAAACTACTTGGGAATTTGGCCAGTAGCGATTTTTGTGAAAGGGTATGTTACTTATTTATTGTAATAATCGGTATCTTGTATGTATATTATTATAAAGTAAAGTTTTCTTATTGGTTAGTAATAAAAGTGATCATTTTCTGTATATCTTTGTTATATATATAAATAAACTGATAGAAGGCTGCCGTTATGTGTGTTTTACCCAAGAATTTCTGAATAGATTTCAATAGTTTATTTTTAGTTTTATAAAGTATAAATCACGGCAATAATGGAGCCCCTCCCCGGGAATAAAGAGAGTATACTGTACTTAAAATACATGTTCGATATAGACGTCGAAAAGTCTGAAAAATACGGAAGTTTTATTCTTACCAAAGTACAATAATAGTTACGTATTTAATGGGGTCTTATTAGGGCTTGATAAACGTGTGTAACAACAACTTATAGTATGAATTCTCATACAATACGCATTGTTGTAGGTGGTGTTGGTTTGGGATAGTGATCGAGCGGCACCGTCATTGAAATCGTTAACAAGATTAGCAGGCGACACGCGTGACCCACTGCCCGTACTAGTCATAGACGCAACTACTCATTATCCAGGGTAACATTACAATTTAAACTTTTAAATGTAACTCTTTAAACTGCTCATTGGTACAGTATGTTGATGATCTATATTCTTAGTTCCCAAAGTGGTCTTGATGGACCCCCAGATTTGCATGTCCGTCGCCCAGGGCTGTTAAACTGCACAGGCCCATGTGGTGGTGGTGCATTGTGCCCATGCGATTCCCACAGTTCGTCAGGTGGGTCTAACACTCACTCCCCTTTGAATGGTCTACCATCTTGACCCCTCAGGCCGCAGTTGGGGCCCCTTAGGAGGGGACAACACCGGTCGGAGGAAGAGACGTAGTGTCGATTATACAGTCCCTGCTCCCCCGGCCAAAAGGCGTAAGAAGGTACCATGGGGTTTTAGTCCGTGCGACTCGGGCATATTCATCCTTTACTGCCCGGCGGGATTAATATCCATTTACCTATGTAGAAAAAAAAGAAAGGTGGACCCCCAGGAGTCCACGGGAAACTCGACGGGGGTTTACATTGGCGTGACAAAAAATGGGGGTTCATAATTCATAAGCGGGCATCCACGAAAATTTATCTGCTTTCGATAGTGAAATGTTGGCTTGATTTCACCTACCAATGTAGGCAAATAATATTTTAAGAAGCTCGGCCGTCTGTTACTTGTAAAAACTTGCATATTCCGTATTCAGTATTAAAACTATTAACTCGTAGTTGGTACTCGGCCGCAACGCAAATTTCCATAGTTAGATCTGATCTTCAAACTTTTCGTCGAGTTGTTGGAAATATAATAGAAATGTAGCTGCAGAGGATCCACCGGAACCAGCAAAATTTTAAAAGTGGTCAATGACAAAAAAAGTCTGGGAACTTCCGATCTATATAAAAAAATATAAAGATTTGTCGTTGTACGCGCATAATGCAAAAAATCTTTTTAGTTTTACTTCTTCGACATTTAGGTCTTATCTAAAAAAATAACGATAGGTTCATTTAATATAATGTTTTAACCCCGGGACTGTCCAAAACCATAACGGTGTTATTACAAAACAGTTAAATACTTGGTTTAAAAAGGTTTCCAATTAAACTGCACCACGCTCGCCCGAGGCAAGTTCGCGTTATCCTTTTTCGCAAGTCTAACCTAACGTAACCAAAGCGAGACAAAAGAGCAAGATAGCGAACATTCAGCGACCGCGGTGCATATAATTCGACACCTTTTTAAAGCAAGTATTCATTATATTTAACTTTTTTGTAATAACACCGTAAGGGTTCAAGAAGCATACACATGAATGTAGACCTTATGATACACTAGTCTACAGACTGTTGACAGCATACATTTCATAAAAATTCTCGATTTATTACATAAATTATCAAAACTTAAACATTCACAAATTATGTCATGTAAAATTATAATATTTAAAAATTGGCTAGATATTTTAAAACATGGCCCGCTTCTTTGATATCTTTGTCGTAAAAAATCAACCGCAGGGTTAAAGAAACTACGATTTTTATAAGCGTTATTTGTCCAACGAAGTGTTTTCTCGAAGTGGAAAAGAGATGTAAAATAATACTCTTCAATTCTTTTCTCTTCTCTAAACCTTGTCACTTAAATTAATTTAAAACAACATCGCAACGGAAATACAATAAATAAAATTCATGATTGTTAACACAAGTATACGCCACTTCTTGGGTTCGTCAACATTATTAGTTTGATGCAGATCCTTCAGATTATCACCCCAGTAACACCTGATCGACCAGTTAGTCGAAGCAAGTATACTCTTTTAATCACTTGATCTGCCCCAGTTTTTATTGATGACCGCAACCAGCGAAGTCTATGAGATTTTATATTTATTTTGGTTTCCTCTACCAAATCCTCAATCTCGATATGATTTCGAATCATCTAAGTGCCAACTTCTCTCTTGAGAGGTCCCAGGAACTATCGCAATACTTTCCTTTCCACCACTAATCTTAGCTCTATACTAACTATTTTATTAACCCAACTAATATTATAAATGTGAATCTGTTTGTTGAACTTTCACGCTTTACTTTGTCAAACAATCATTATAAAATTTTGCATACTTGTTGTCATACACAATAGGACATCCATCCATAAAAAGTACTCTTACCTTTATCAAATCCCTTTGTCAAATCTGTACTAATATTAGAAAGCTGGAGGGTTTATTTGTTTGTTTGTTTGGTTGGTTGAATACGCTAATCTCAGGCACTACTGGTCCGATTTGAAAAATTACTTCAGTGTTAGAAAGCTTATTTATCGAGGAACGCTAACACCAATAGGAGCGGAGCACCACTGAAGAATGTTTCAAAATTTGGGTATTCTTTTTTCCTTTTGAGAGCTTGCGCTGTGTGTTGGCTTTAGTCCAAAGTAACTATTTCACGCGGACGAAGACGCGTGCAGAAGCTAGTTTATATTAAAGCGGGTGAAGCTGTGGGTAAAAGATTTTATTTATTTATTTATACAAATTAATAAAGTTGTTATAATAAATTTATTATTATTCTATAATAGATTATGTTAATTTTCATTACGAAACATTATAATATAGTTGATAGTTAATATAAGAATATAATTTTAGGGAAGGTGTTTCTGCACGATGGCAACCGCTTTGGGCAGTTCCCACTGCTGCAGTATTCTCACTAGACGGTGATGCACCACTCTTAGCTGAGGAATTGGATTTCGCATTCTTAGTTTGGCAACATTTTCCAGAGCGAATCGTCGGTTACCCGGCAAGGACTCATTTTTGGGATGAAGCTAAGGTGAAAATTAAATGCAACACTCTTTTATAGTTTAAATGAAGTACTGTACCATATACAGTCGCATATACAATCTTCTTGAATAAGGGCATTCCTTAAGAAACTGTCAGTTGGTTTTCTTACAATAAATACTCTTCACCTAATTTATTAAATATAATACTGTGGACAATTGTTTCATATGTAAACTATTAAAAGAAAACCCACTCTACTCTAAATGTAACTATTACATTTAAATAAAAAATACCGCTTTTACGTGTCAGGCAAATTAGAAATGTTAATAAAATGGAAAACATTAATCCATGTTAAATGAAATATATTGATTTTTAACGGCATCCCATCACAACATTTTAGGTAATAGATATTGCGCATATCAAGCAGCCCTTAAATAAGTATTTAGATATAAAAACCGCGAGTTATTTGAACAACTTCATTTAAGAAAACATCGTTGATAAAGATGGTTATTATAACAGCCATTAATAATGTAGGTAATTTCTTCCCAATGTGTAACATATTATTGAAGACATAATTTAGAATAATTGATGCGTTATTATGAATGACAACGACAACGCAACGTGCGAACAAACAAGCATTATACAATAGTCAATAGCTGTGAAAGGAAGAGCACTTCACGTCGCTCATACGTTAGATCATGGTACGGAAATCGAATATTAACATAACTGTCGTAAAATTGTTACAAATTGCGATATGATACAAAATAGCAGAATAATTGACAACAGTTGTTCTAAAATAACGTAGCGGCGTAATTCGTTATTTATGTTGTTATTGCTATCTTACGTGTATTTTGTAGTTCACATGATTGAAACCGTAGTTAGTTAGTAGTCACAGCTAGTTAGTTTTAGCAAACCGATAACAATTAGGACTGATGTGATTAGTAAGATTAGAAAAAAAGAACAAACAATAGCTAAACGAATTACCAAATTAACTGACAGGAATCGTTGCCAGACAGCAACGCACAATTAACAGGGTTGCTTACATTTCCCAACATGTAGGATTAATTGTATATGATTATTTTTCTTGGTAAACCTCGTAACTGGAAATTGACGATTTTATAGATAAAAAAGCTTTTTACAATTTTAGTATCTAGGTTATGAAGATACGGGAAGAAAAACATATAAAATGAAAATAAAAACATGAATATTGAAAATTCTGTTTTATGTAACTGAAGTATTCAAAAACGTTTTTCAAAAATTCCAATTTCGGGTGTGGTGTTTTTTTTTTCGAACAGACTACGGTATTGGTCTGTCTGGTCTTGACAACTAAATAAATTAAAAAAGCGTGTGTGTACTTAAGTACACGCGATAGAAGTTATAGTATAGTTGTAAGTGAGCACTGAGGTAGTTATATTGTAGGTCAACGTTCCAAATATGTTGCTGATGATAAACCTCATTTGGCGCGCTGTTAGTATTTATATATCTAATGTATACGTTATATGTTACTGTAAATGGCGTGCGTGTCGTACTTACAATTGTTAAAGAGCATTTCTATAGTTGTACATAGTCTCACAATTTTATAATTCTTTAATCTTCTTCTTCTTCCTAGCGTTTTCCCGGCTTGGTACCAGGGTCCGCTTTCTTACTATGCTTCCTCCACTTTGCCCGATCTTCGGCATCCTTCTGAGTGAGGTTATTTTCCTTTAAGTCCGCCTTTACCACGTCCAACCACCGTTTCTTGGGCCTGCCACGAGACCTTGGGCCCTGTACAGCTATGTTGAGGCATCTATTTCCGACGTAGTCTGGAGGCTTGCGACTTATGTGGCCGTACCAGCGAAGTCGACTCTCCTGCAGCTTGTCTGCGATGTCACGGACTCCAAGGCTACCACGGATGTGTTCGTTACGAATGCGATCTAATCGCGTAACGCCACACATCCATCGTAGCATCTTCATCTCGGTGACGTGTAGCTGCTGGACATGTCTAGCTAGGACCGGCCACGTTTCGCTGCCATACAACAAGACCGGTCGGATGATGCACTTGTACACCAGACCTTTTAACTTCACGGGTATCCTTTGATCACATAAAACGCCGGTGACCTCTCGCCATTTCGCCCAAGCGGCACCTACTCGAGATTGGACATCGTGATCGATTGACCCGGACTCGTGTATCACAGACCCTAGGTATTTGAAGCTGCTGGTCTTCGCGACGCTTTCGTTACCTATTTTTAAGGGGTCGGAGTCCGTGCTACTACAAGCCATGTACTCGGTCTTCGCAACGTTGAGTATTAGACCACCGTTCTCCAGCGCCTCATTCCACTGATTTACCTTGTCAAATTATAATTCTTTAATACGAATTAATAAAATGCGTGCGGAGCTGCGGCAACAGCTAGTAAAAAAAAAGTGTGAGTGTACACACGTTAGAAGTTATAATTCTTTGGCGTTACAAGATAAAAATCTTTTCAAAATTATTAATTTTCGCCTTATTCTACATTTGTAGAAAAAACGACATTAACAATAGAAAAAGTTGACAATAGCTAAATTCAGGGTGTCGGTTTTTACCTTGACGGTGTGCGCGCGCATCGTAAAAATTTACTCTCATCATTTTTCCCTAACGCGCCAAAAGACGAATAACTTCAAAAATGTAGTTACGAAGTTTATCCTGATAGAACGAGATATGGTAAGTAATTATAAGTGTTCCCGATGTGGAGTTTAAGTTGGAAGTGGGTTTATTTAGGGTGCATGGGGATATAGCAGTAAGTGGGGTGGGACGTACTCGATGGTGCTGCCGGGAGCGGCGGTGGTGCACCGCGCGTGGCTCGCGCTGTACGCGGCGAGCGCTCCGGCCGCTCGGCTGGCGGTGCGTCGCGCCACCAACTGCGAGGACATCCTCTTGAACTGGGTGGTGGCGCACGCGGTACGACGCCCACCGCTCAAGCTCGCCCAGCGTCGTCGGTACAAGCCCGCGCACCACCGTTACAGGTACGTGAATAATACTTGACTGTTGGATATATGTTGGATGTATGTATGTATGTATTTATCCAATATGGTTGGATATATGAGTCGTTATATTTCAAAATGAGCTAAATCCAATTTTAATCGTGAATATAACATGTTTATTGGTGGTACTTACGTATTAACAGCACCGCGCTCGACGACCGCTGTCTTGTTTCACAAGTCAAACCTGACCAAACCGAACCGAGACGAAACTGTTTAGAGTTATATTGAGACAGAGTGATATGAATTTCCATTAGAAAAACATAACAGTTTCGTCTCGGTTTGGTTAAGTTAGACTTGCGAAACAAAGACAGTGCGAGCCGGCCGCGGCAGCTGTCGGCGAACGCGGTGGTGTTAAAACGTATGTACCTTAATATTTTTTAAGATTTCCAGTTTTTATATACCGATGAGAAAGTTCAAATTTCATAAGGTTTTTAGTTTTTCTTATGATCTTCATATTTTACATGTACAACATTTAAAGATCTTGAAAAATAACGTAAATATTAGGAACGGCTAATATTGGATTTAGCTTATTTTTAAATGTAACGATATTTATATGACCGGCGATGGTTTCTCTTATGACGTCACGGTGGTCATTGGTGACCGGATCGCTAGATCTTTTTACAATTATAAAAAATCATCCATGGCGTCCTAAAAGAAAAATGTGAATACGATATGGCAGTCGAAATGTTAACGTGTTCGAACTCGACGTATAGTCCGCGTCAAACTGTTTAACCGCTCTGAAGTAGATGCGCAGAACACAGATTTAGATATCAGAGGGACGTAATGGGGTACAAGGGGAGCGGCGCTCGCCCGCGCGCGTACCTCACCCCCTATTTCACCCACGTTGACAAATGTGTCCTGTCATTACTAGTTGCAGTACATTGCCAATCAGAAGAGTAATGATTTATTTTTTATTGTTTGTTCGTTTGTATCTCTAATTCTTTGTAAACATTCTATATGTCTATATATCTTGTATGCATGTATATGTCTGCTCAATTCATATAAACAAGTTTTCGTAAACCAGCTGTCAAACCGTTTACAAGACGACACAGTCGGAATCAAACTTTTATTTCATATACACAAAATCTTCTGAAAGTAACGACCATTTATTTTACATACACAAAATCTTCTGAAAGTAACAACATGGTTGTTATACAGATACATAGTTATTACTTAATGTAACAGGCAAATATCTATTTGAATCATAATTCATTAAGACACGATATACTGTATGTATAATATCGAGAGAAGTTAAAGATTAATAAACGTAAATGTTAAATTCCTATAATAATACTCTGAATTTGTTTTGTATTTACCTCTTGACTGTACTATGCGCAAGACCGAACTTAAAGCTATATTCAGAGCGGCTAAAAACGATGACTCGGACTATAGGTTGGAATCCATTCGAATGAGGCGCAGCTTTCAGTGGTTCATGGTGGTAGAATCGGTTGTAAGCCCCTCTGACAAGCTACCACACTCATGTTAATTCTATCTGCTACTTCACCTGAGAGCGAGTCACTCTCCTGTTTCAGTGTGTTTACCATGTTAGACCTACATCGTCTATAACATCAAGTGAAATTGTGATCAAACGTCAATAACCTATAACGTATAAGTATTTAACGACGATGTGAGATGTTTCCACACTATGTATTTGATATTCAATTATATATTAATTGATCTAATGTCACTTGATGTAGTAGTAAATTATTATTATTAAGATATTCCTGAAGAAACGAAATTAAAAATAAGAATTTGATTATTTTTCTGTTCTCTAAATTCATGTTTACGTTAAAGTTACTGTTATAAGTTATCCCTAAAATTTAGAAATTAGATACTAAACACGAATTTATAACATCTTATGTTGCGTATATTATTATATTATAATTTTTATTTTTGAATATCATTCAATAAATGATTAATTAAATATCGTTTTTAAAATGAAGTGCATTTTCAGATCTTCGTGGAGTGATCCTGAACATTTTGTTCAACGACAGTCCTGTTTGAACACGTTTGCAACAGCTTGGGGATACATGCCGCTTATGCGCTCTGTCCTCCGGTTGGATCCGATACTCTTCAAAGATTCCGTCTCTACATTGAGGAAAAAATATAGAAAAATGGAATTAGTTACTTCATGAATGTAAATTATTATAAAATAAGTTATACACAATTTTTTTTAATAAATCGACTATATACTATACAATTGTTTATAATTTATACGCACCTACATATAGCTAAAACAATAAAATTATTAAATAGTTGTAAAAATAATAATTCATTGGGCCATTGAACTGCAAATGCTAAAGAGTTACATAAGTAGAACGCAGACTGACATAACGAATACATACCTGCTTCGCAACTACATCGACAGCCTTGGCCTCGTTGGGTTTAGTCGTGCAAGCGGCTTGCTGCAAGCCTCTCGCACGGCTGGTGTTGCACACTCTGTGCCGCACTGAACGCTACTCTATGCGGCTATGGCAGTTCTCTCGAGTGGTTTGCGCGCGAAGCCAGTGCGCTTCTATTATAGGTAAATGAGTTCATATTTTTCTGTGGCTATCACATCAAATCATAATAGTGTGAAGTATTTCATAGCAAATCAATATTCATGTGATTTTTTTTTCTTTGGTTTATCGAAGGCATCGTGTGTTTTTTAACCGACTTCAAAAAAAGGAGGAGGTTATCAATTCGTCTGTATTTTTTTTTTTTTATGTTTGTTACCTCATAACTTTGGACTGGGTGAACCGATTTTGATTATTCTTTTTTTATTTGAAAGCTGGTACTTCCAGTGTGGTCCCATTTTAATTTGGTAAAGTTCCGACAACGGCATCCAGTGCAAAACCGTATAAGTTTTAAATTTGCATTAAGTATGTACACGACAAATAGACGAATAACTCAATATTACGCTAACCGATTTCGATGATTCATTTTTTATTGAAAAGGATGTACTTCAAGGGTAGTTTGATGAGAGTTTGGTTAGGTTCTCATTATGGGATCCGTGACAAAGTAAGTAAACTTTCAAGAAACGAGCCTACTCCTTTCTTAAGGGCCGGCAACGCATCTGTGTTTCCTCTCGTGTCGCAATTGTCCATGGGCGGCCGTGATCACTTACCATCAGGTGACCCGTATGTTCGTTTGCCACCAATATTATAAAAAAACTCTTCAATTCTTAGGAGCATATTGTGCTTATGTTCGTTGCTGTGTTGCAACATGACGCAAGCATTGTAATTACATTACTTAAGGTGTATAATGTGTGAAGCGATGGTAGCCGAGTTGGTGGTAGAAACTATCGCGGATTACTGAAAAGGTTGCGTTCGTACCAAACGTTACTTATTGTACAACCAATTGAAACCATATCGCATACCATACCGATAGATACCATACCGCAAAAATGCGCATATTTTAATATACTTAAGGCGGAACGGAGTTCGCGGGCACTGCTAGTAAAATATATTTATGTACACTAAAAATGGAATAATAAAGTAAATTTTCAAAAAAAAGTATTAACCGACTTTAATATCAATCACAAAAACCCATAAGGCACTAAAAAGCGGAAAATAAATAGTTTATCAAAAATAAAACATATGAATATGTGTGCTACCTAGAGATGTATTAGAAGTCGGTGCCAACCAAACCGAAAATCATATCATCTACAGGTACAAAGTTTAAATCCACTCTCGCGTCTCTGTAATACAAAAATTTTGGTTGGTACCGACTTCCAGTACATCTCTAGGTAGCACACATATTCATATGTTTTATTTTTGATAAACTATTTATTTTCCGCTTTTTAGTGCCTTATGGGTTTTTGTGATTGATATTGAAGTCGGTTAATACTTTTTTTTGAAAATTTACTTTATTACAATTATTCATCGATAACATTTATCCAAAACTTAGTATTAAAATAGTTTTATTCAATAACAGATAACGTGTAATTTATTATATACATGATTAATATGACTGGGTTTGGGTTTCTTGTAGATTTTGAAGGACGTAATTTAAATCATTTAATTGCCGTGGTGCTATGGATTTTCGGAGTGCCTAACAATTTAATTATCTTAATAATCATTATAATGTTATCTGCGGTAAGTGCCTCATTTTAATTAAAATAAATGCTAGATAAAAGAACTACGTCGTCACGTATCGCTAGAAAAAAATTCCAATAGTTTATAATAATTAACTAGGTATAGTACAACGCTCGTTTAGTTTGCTATAGGAATCACACAATTTTAATTGTACAATGATATATATTGGCTGTGTAATTAACAGAGTGTGTAAATTAGGGAATTATTAAAAATAATATGTCACAATAATTATATTTAAAATAATTAATTACAAATTTGACCTTTTAATATTCTACGCACGATAATTATATGCCCATTCTACCTTTTATCCATCGTACGTTCATTTCAAATTGCCGTACTTATACGATAATTATTGTACAATTGCCAAACTTGTTTCAATACATAAATAACACGGTATGTCGTAACTCGTAAGTCTAGTAATGCGTACTTTACCTACTTATTCCACTAAGTAGGAACGCCTTGAAGAATTGCCCATTTTCGTCTATATTGTGCAAAACAAGGTGTAATCTTTGCGTATTCGATTCTTGTGGGGGCCGAGTCATCGGGTCGCGTTGTATGGGTACATGTCCGGGTGTTTGGCATTGCGTTATGCTAGGATTAAGAAACAAATTATTAATTAGTATTGAATATATAGAATTGAATGGTGGTAGAGCCACGCTGACACTATTATTGGTTTCAGCATGAATGGGTCGGCTCGCCCGGGGTAGTACCACCCTCTCATAGAAAACCGACGTGAAGTAACAGTGCTTGCATTGTTGCGTTTCGTTCGGTCAGTGAGAGCGCCGGAGACCCATCTCCCCTCCCCTCTCCTCTCCTTTTCCCTCCCCTAACCCTTCCCTCCGAAAGATGGCAACGCACTTACGACTCCTCTGGGGTTGTTAGTGTACATGGATGGTGGTGATCACTTAACAGCAGGTGACCCACATGTTCGTTTGCCACCTATGACATAAAAAAAAAAAAAATAGTTTTTATTATCCGAAAATGTTAATTTAAAATTGTTCAAAATGAAAAAGTAAAAGGAAAGTTGCATATCACATCTGTTGTTTATTCGAGCTAAACACACTGTGAAATGATTGAATCGACTCTGACGCGACTTACAGTCTGATAAAGGCTTCCTCACAATACACAGTATCAAGGCTTACATATTATTACACTTTTCCATGGGTATTAAGCAGATATGTTAAAATTGAACAGAGTATTTTAAATCAGATCAAAATTAGAAATAACAGTCCTAAATATAATCCTAAGAAAACACGTAGTTCCCATGAAGTAATTAAACTATATTCATGAGAACGTACTGAGGGTAATTATTAATATTATTTTCAATGAGAACATCTGCTCTACTGTTTAGTTTTTTTTCTTGTGCGATACAATTTACGGAAACTCACCCAATTCTTACTATATAACATGGAATTATTTATTTATTTATTATAGCTAATTATAATCTATAGCACGAGCACATTTTCAGTTTTAACGGCTATTTCATGAGAATCTAGATAGACCACTACATATAATTACCACTGAACGTTTTTGTATCATAAACACTTTTTCGTATTTTCTTATCAAAGACAGCTGGGCTTCGTTTCCAAAAAAAGTACATATATTTAATGAATAAAATATCTCATATACATATTTGTCCGAAATTTTAACTTAAAATTATGAAAAATAGATACAACGTTCATGATATTGAGTAGCAAATAAGCATGCCGGTCATCTGATATTAAATGCTTACGGTAACCTAAATGTATTTATAATTAACCTAAAATATGACCATGACTCTAATGGAAACAAGTCAAAAGTAGGTTACTAGTCCTAAATAATGAGTTCGAAATCGTGCAGGTACATGTTTCCAACCCTTCAGACCAAAACACAAAACGGAGTAATGACGATGCTTCCGTTGCCATACCTTATGCAGCTTCTCCCACTCTTCACGCAGTAACACAGAAGACCAACAATTTTTAGCATCATAACTATACATTGTATGTCCTTCGAGATAAACCCTAAACCACTATAAAAATAGTTTGAAATATTTAAAAATGGAGCATTCGTTTTCTTTTTTTGCAGTAATCCGAATATAAAATCATCCAGGTAAAGTCCGTCTTTTTAAAATATTTGGATGACATGTTTACTTGCAATTCAAAGAACTCGATGCTGATAAGACGCCTGCCTCTAAGAGTTTTGTTACAATCTTCATCGAATATAGTATAAACGGAAAAGTGCTTTCTTTACATGAGGTTTAATTACTTTTTTCTTTTAAAAGCTTTCGTGTCTGTCTTTATTTCGAAGAAGGTTATACAAGATTCAACGCCTCAATGCGTCGCTAAAATAAATGAATACTCTATAACAATGGCTTAAAATGTTAGGTGCATGCTTAGTTTTTAGTAAGTTTGTTATATCGTTCACATTACCGAAATTGGATTCGAATATTTGTCATTTTTTAATCATTAGGTCATTTGTAATAATAGTTTTATGCTACGGCTACATTAGCGGGTTTGGCGAATATTCATGCCACAAATGTTTCATCATTGGCAAGAACTTCTAACGAGTTAGTACGAACACTAATGCTGTCTACATTGGCGTTGGTAAAGTGGCACATATCAAAGGACTTTATCGCGGTGAAGTTTGTTCGATCAGGTAATGAGGCAGTAAATAATTATGTGGTCTTATTCCGGTCTTTCAAAAAATTTAAGAAGAATTTCACGAAAATAGAAACATCAACGTTTGTATGGTCATATAGCTATTAGTCCGGTCAATTTAGACATTCGAAGTTACCTAAATTCCCACCAAGCTGAAAATCGGTAAGATTGTTTAAAATATCATTAAAAACAAAATTTGAAAGTTCCCCATTTTTTATTCAAGGTCAAAGATAAAAAAAAGAGTTTTTCGCGATTTTCAGCAGAACGGTAAGTTTTATTATAAAAATACCTCAGACAAAAATTGTAGATCATAAAATTATCTACAAAAATTTCTTGATACTTTTTTTCTACGAGCCACCGTTTTTGAGATGTAACGATTCAAAAAGTTGTAATCGTCATAATATGATATGCACACGTTTCATCGCCACCTATGAGGTAGTGTACTTAGCGCGTTTTGCGAACTTGTGTCTCGACATCATGACACGAATAACTGTCCGTTGTTGTAGTTAAGACTAAGGCATAACAGGTTGTTTAACATTAATTACTAATCCTAATGAATGATTAACGAACGAGGTTTCCAATTTAAATAAGTTTTAGTTACTTATAATTCAAAATGTTTTTGAAATACGTTCTGTTATACTTTGAAATATCCATCGTCAAGTTATCTTTTATGAACGATTCCGGGTAATCTTTAAGATTTTATAGTATAGTATATTTCAAAAAAGGCACTAACTGTTACAAATACATACCAGTGCAATTATCGTAAATAAATATTTATAAAACTTCATAAATTTGTATTTGTACAAATATGTCGCAAGCTGTAGACAGTTGGCCTTGCATACTACCTTCATTGCATAGGCGGTAAATACTTTTTATTGTAAGCACTTAAATTATGCACAGTATGTGTGAACGTTAATACCAATTTATTTCGGTTTGCATTCTTATTAAAACGTAGAACCGAACCGAAGAAAGTTTTAATATAAATCGTTATTGCAGTTACATTTCTGTTTAATTTATTGATTCAATATTCGATTCTGACTCAGGGACGGAGTCAGGAATTGCGTAAATAAGAGATGACGAACAGTGCGCAACATGTCGTGTTTACGATTCTTGTTGTCATCGCCATCCTATCATCATACGTCACTGCTCAGCCGGTAAGTTTTTATCGTCAACTTATCTTTTCAATCTCATTTCTTTCTAATTTTGATACATTAAGAACAAAATTGTATTTAACGATAAACTTTCATAGACCTAAAAATGGTGATTATGTAGTTAAAAATTAAAAACACCAAACCACGATCCACTTGCCCATTTATGATCTTTTAATTCGCCGAAAATACAGATTTAGGGTGTGGAATTCGAACCGACGCGACGTAATTGATGCGTTGCTATTGAGCCATCGTTCATCTCATTTTTGTGTAAATTTGTCATATTACAACCTTTTTATAAATCGAAACTAGTTAATACCCGTGACTTTATCTATATTGTTTACTAGCCGACCCGTGCGACTTCGTTGGGCGGTAATACGTAAGCGTGGAATGGTTATTTTGCGCTAAAACGCAGCGGAAGCTCTGAAAAGGAAAAAAATACCTCGATTTTGCAACACTCTTCATTGCTGCTCCGCTCCTATGCGTCTTAGCGTGATGATATATAGCCTATAACCTTCCCTGATAAATGATCTATATAAAACTGAAAGAATTTTCCAAATCGGACCAGTAGTTCCTGAGATTACCCCTTACAACGTCACAAACTCACAAACTCTACCTCTTTATAATATTAGTATAGATAATCCTAATAAATATGTTTTATGTACAGAGGAAAATATACAAAAATCAAAAATATACGTATCTTACATAATTTCGTTGTCATCCCTTTATTTCTCTTCTCTCGCGTAGTGCTTACAAAAATCGTAGTTTCTTAAAACTTTCATAACTGTGTTTTTAATGAAGATATTATGATAACCTTTTTGGACGTGATAACATCTTATAAATCGATGAACGCCGGCTGACTCATTGTCACGTTCCGCCTAAACCGAGCGTGCAAGCGAGAGCGCGGAACAAGCGATAGAGAGGCGCAATCGACTTAAGCGTTTAGTTTGTGATGCATCTATCTATATATAGAATAATTCAATTTAATTCCAAAAAGTATGCAAATTTTCATCAATGCTTTCTTAGACGTTATCACGTAAAATTATCGTCCGTAAACTGATTTTACAGACAACCAATTATTTAGATAAAAGGCTAATTGTCTAATAATAAAAACATACCTATATTCGAAATCCGTCCTATATTTTTTAAACCGATACTATTTTATTAATATACATGTGAAATTACGTTAACTGTAACATGTTAAATAATGTTTATTAAATATGTTACTGATTTTAGCCCTCTGCTGACGGTATAATACAAAAAGATCGAGCTAACAGACAGGTGGCCATAAAAGCGGGCTATGCCGTAGCGACAAAACCGAAATGGGGATTTTTTGGTACAATATTTAACCTCATAGTACAGGTAACACGTCACCATAAGCATAATAATAGTTTTAAAAACTAAAATTTTCTAATACTGTATTAATGGTATATTGGTGAATATTTTTAGCAAGTCAACGACACTAAAAGCGCCTACAGTCAAATTTCTGATCTAGTGAATGCACAATTTGTGGATGATAATGTAAGTAAATTTTATATGTTAGGTTTTTAACCACAAATGTGTTGATTTAGCCACTCCAGTTTCATTTTACAGATCTATCTGTCTGTAAATTACTTTTCCCAAAAACTTGAATCAACAGCTTGAAGCAGCCAGTTAACACTTAGGAACTGAAAAATATGTTTGTGTTCTATAATACTTACTTATTTGATCTACATGAATTTTGAATTCGCCTCCAATTATCAATTACTTGTGCCTACATAGTGTAATTTTATCTTACTACAATAATAAAGTATAATTAATGTCAAACAAATTGTATTTTAGGCAGTAACAACGTCTCCATCTCCTAATACTAATGCGACTACGGAGACCCCGAAAATAACAAGAGCTGAGTTTCTGCGAATACTGGAACGTAATTTGATAGGACTGGCTCGTCTTCGCAATTTGGAATGGAGAGAAGCAAAAAAAGTAAGTTATGAATTTCGTTTGCAATATAATACTACAATACAATAAAATACAATTTTAATACTACAATATAAATTATTGAAGTGAAACTTCTTTAGGCGCATGAGGGTAAAATTTTTACAGATGTAACGTCACGCAGGTATGAAACGGAAGTGACGTCATTTGCAGTAAACGCAGATTTTTCATCTATTTTTTTTATTATAATTTTTTTTTTCTAAAGTTTTAAATTTTTATAAATATAAACAAGACTTATAAATTAGTTCGCTAAAGAAGTTTCACTTCTGACATGTGTACTTTGTACGCACGCACTTTTTTTTTCTCGAACTGACGCTATTGACCTAGCAATGTCTTAACAGCTTCACCGGACTACTCAACAATATAATACGTTTATAATTATTATGCAAGTCGATATTTGCCTATTATATTAAGTAATAGGGATGTGTCAGTATAAAGACCACTTGGCTACTTTCAGAAGTTTTTGTATGTCAAATGAAGATACGACTCCGATTATGTAGACTTGTAAACGTTTTATCAGCTAATTTGCGAAAATCGAGATCGGTCATAAACATTTGACGCGGATTGTACAATATGAGACTCCAAGACAGACGACATTTTTGTTGATTTTTTTAAATTTACATTACCTTAGATTATATAGGATTTCCTAATGCAATTTACTAGAGGTTCCGTACTGGCTTACAATGCCTTGGACCGAATGCCCATGGTCCAGTGAAGCTTACGGAGTTCCCCAGAAATTTACCACTGGGTGTAGGTATCAAACCTTAGGTACAGGTGACTTTGATGTCATTGTAAAAAAATACATTTATTTTCCAGTAATATAAGAAATCAGTAACCTATCTACTTTTCAGGACTCGGCAGCGAATTTGCGGGCGTATAAGGATGAAATATTCCGAGGGAAAAAGTCAAGAAACAGTTGATAGTATTACGTGTAGTATACCTAATATTATTATCTATCGATAAATTATTTCCTTAAATGTGAAATTAAAAGTAGCCGTAACTATTTTCATGTTGATATAATGTAAAAAACATCATCGATTAAAATGAAAAGTGGTATCAGTCAAATACAAAAATTGTACAATATTTAATGATATAAGGATCCTTTTTTATTTACGATATAATAATATGTTATATAAATTTTAAAGCTATTTAATTAAGGATTCAGATAGTGAATTCTTTTAAAATACTACTTATAAAATAACGGTGTTATAAAATATCTGAAAACCCTAGCATAAGAAGGCAGGATAAAAATGTTTCACTTATCTCAAATATTTTTGTTATAAATCAAAATTATATATCTCTGTTTAAAAGAAATATACAATACGGATAGAATTTTATCATTCTCAAGTAGTTTTCTGGTATATCATTTTTCTATCTAACCGACGATATTGGTAGTAATTAAGTTACAGTATTTTAGTTTATTGACAAGAATTAAAGGAAAATGTATTACTTTATAAAGGAAATTCACACCCATTATATCTTTATGTCTATTCATATTAATATGTATAGAGCATCTTATATTGTGCCATACCTACATGCATAGAAATTGATCAAGAACAAGGTGAATATGTTTTTTTGTAACTGAATATCTAATCTTTTAATTGAACAAAGATATAATGATTTTAAACAATTTCAATACAGTGTTAAAGTGTTCGGTAGAGGATTACCTCATATTCGAAAAGGTGGATCGCAAAGATGTTAATACTGTATTTATTATTTATGTTCAAACAACTGGGAGGGACTATAGTGTATAATAGGGACCTACTCAAGGTCTATCTAACTTTTGGTGTAGTCGTTATGAGATTATGGTATTCGATTAAAATACAAGCATCTTAGCTCCAAAATACCCACTAATTAGTTTTATTCATTCTTTAAATTATGATCCCGTTACGAAATATTACTAATGTCATCTACAATCCAACAACAAATGGTGGATAATGGTAAGATAATTATGTGAATTGAGATATTATGCAATATATTATTAATTGTCCACTTTGTGACCTACATTAAAGTCTCATATCCGTACACATATTCTGTTCTTATAATGGTTAAGCATGTTATGGCAAATAGCTTAAAAATGAAGTACCAAAACTATATCACGTGTGTACGTCTTACTTAAAAATCACTGGATAAATTTCGATATTTTTTTAGTATCACTACTTAGATATTTGGTTATAAAACTATTATGATCTTCATCTAGTATAAAGTTATTACAGTTTTAAGAAACTACTACATTCTGAGGACCAATGTAAATTTGTATTTTCTTGCCGAATGATAAGTGGAGCAAGCGGTGTGAAGCGGATGCGTAGGGCAAAGTGTACATAGTGGCGAGTATTAGGTATAGCTATAATAAATATTTTAATCAAACATAAAACCAAACCTTGGAAGCACATTCCTGTATAATATCAAATTTAGGACATAAGATGTTCATCCATTCATATGTTCAATTAGTATGGGGCACTAAACTGTAATTCTTAAAATGACGAGGAATCCGTTTCAGAGTAAATAATAATTAAACAGATATATTATTTTTCAATATTCCTTTAATGTTTAGAACACAGTTCAGCTTATATACTACATAAATATAACTGTCCTATAAAGACTAAGGTCATCGAGTTACATTGATATATCATAATTGCTATTCAAGCTGTTTTTGTCTCTTATTCGTAAATATATTTAATATAGCACGACAATCCGGATACAATTCGAAACGGTTACGTAATATGCCCTTTTTTACTGTTTTTTGTAATGATTCTTGGTTCAGCATAATTTGTAAAGCTTTTTCTTCATTTAAATGTAATAATTCTGAAGACGTCATTTTAATGTTACACTTATCTATTCCATCTACCTAAAAGAGAGATTTAAAATTACATTTTGTTTTTTAAGAAAATTGTATTTGTAAAATTGTGTGTTTTATAACTAACTTACTTTACACAAAAATGAAAGTCCATAATGTTCGTCAACTACAGGCCAACTTTGATCTAAGACATGTTTTTGCCAATCAATTAATTGTGAATTTTCACATACTCTATTATGTGCTGATAATAATCCGGCCCAAAGTTCTGAACAAAAATGTGGAGTGATCGGTGCCAACATAATTATTAATGCTCCTAAAGCAAGTTCAAACTCTTTGCTTTTAGCAATTATTTCAGGTGGGAGGTTATTCTGTAAATAATGAAATATGTTAAAATTAGGTTATTCTGCAAATAATAAAAATATTAAAATATGTTTAAAAAAATAGTATGTATATTCTTATTTAGATTTCGTAACTTCGATCTATAACATCAAAGCAGCAAAAAATGGTTGTAAATCCTTAAGACACATATGATGCTACATTAATACATTGTACACATAGAAAATTGTGGCTGGCACTAGAATAACACAATCTGATTAATAAAAAAAAAACTATACTTACCCTCAAAGTATTTGTCAAACTTTGTAGTCTTGATATGCCTACACTGATCTTGTGAGTATATTTAAAATGAAAAGTTGTTGTTGCAGTGATGTAGTTTCGAGTTTCCCATAATTTGTTCTCATATTCTTGAAATGTCAAATTGTTCAAACTATTTAAATTTGTTACGGATTTACGATGTTCTAAAAATTCTCTCATTGTGTACCAAAGTCGTCGCTGCCAATTTAAAACTCCAGGGAGCGCTGCGAAACATAATATTTATATAAGCTTTTTATATATTTATTGGATACCATCTATACATAAATAGGCATACAGTAGGACATACTATTCGAGTATTCGTCGTTATTGTCCGTCCGTCCTTATACTATTGAAATACTACCAACCCAAGTGTTCGAGCTTTTCTAGTTTTTCGAATAGTTATCGATTCCTAACACAAAAGAACTATGCACCTACGCTATAGCTATGTGAAACTTGATCATTCTGGAAAAAACAAATACTAACATTTTGCTATCTATCACCAAAACATTTAATGTTATATTTAATTATTTTTTTTATAACATAGGAGGCAAACGAACAGGTGGGTCACCTGATGTTAAGTGATCACCACCGTCCATAGACATTTGCAACACCAGGGGAGTCACAAGTGCGTTGCCAGCCTAGGTTGGGAGGGGGAGCAAGGACGGGGAAGGCGAAGGGAGGCGGCCTCCGGCGCTCTCACAAACCGAACGAAACGCAACAATGCAAGCAATGTTACTTCACGTCGGCGTTCTGTGAGAGGGTGGTACTACACCGGGCGAGCCGACCCATGCATGCTGAAACTAGTAATAGCTACAGCGTGGCTCTACCACCATCAAAAAATTTTAAGTAGATAAATATTGTATGTATACGACTAATTAGTACCTATACTCACATAATATGCTTTTAAGCTACTAAGCATGTTATCTGCCATAATTATTGGCTTCTAATTTGATTTATTTTCAAGTATGCAAACGATGGTCGGTCATCGATTGTGTCAATTAAATGCAGTTGGATTTTACAAATAGCCCGTCTCGAGCTTTGTCGACTCGTTTCAATAAAGACGTCAGCTTTCCAGAGTTTTCCGCCTTCTTCATTGAAAGGTATATAAAGCGCGCTATAATGAGTCCAAGCAGAGTTCTATGCTTTTCTACACATCGAAGCGAATACGATGAGAAAAATAAGGAATAAGAAATTTTCAAGTGCACTGCGACTACAGTGTTATTTAGTGTTTTTAAAGTAGGGCATTGTCCCCCTCTAGCTACGGCAGTGTGTGTAACTATACTATAATTGTGTGATATTGAGGTTATTTTATCGGTAAGAATACCTACAAATAAATGTTTTCTAATGCAAAGGGTACATAGTTTTACTTAAGAGTCTAATAATACAAAAATGTTTAGGGTTTGTATGCAAATAATAATAAATAATAATAATATAAAAAAATAAACATTCTTCCAACTGGAGATGGTCACCACATGTTTTACTTTAAGGGGAACAGAGCAGCGAAAAAACGAGGCACAGAAAATACTAAAAAGGATAATCATTCTGAAAGGTCTATTAGGCATATTTTATTTTTTCACTCTAGTCCACCAGACTAAATTAGTCTAGTCTTTACTCAAAGCTCGATTAACCACCCCAGGTGTAAACTATGCTAAAAACGCGATTACTGCAAATATATTAACTTACTGTCGTCAGACCAACGCCTAGTCGTAGTTGGCGGAACATCAGCGAGTATAAGTAATCGGGTTGTATCACAGCCATAAGTTGAGAGCAACCTCTCAGGATTCTCGCCATTATATTTGGATTTGCTCATTTTCTCCCACTGTACTAAGACAGGTTCTCCTGTATCTTTTTCCTTGTAATCTTTACCAATCTTTTCCACATTATCTGCTTGTATATATTTGCCTGATGATTTTAATTTATAAGACTGTCCCATAACCATTCCTTGTACTAACAATTTTCGAAATGGTTCTTCAGATTCTGTCCATCCCAGTGAATGTAAAAAATAGCTCATAAAACGTGCATAATATAAATGTAAAACAGCATGCTCTTTCCCACCAATATAAATATTAACTGGTACATTGTTGCGTATTTTATCTTTATCAAAGGGCATTTGTTTGTTATTAGGATCTAAAAAACGATAAAAGTACCATGATGAATCAACAAATGTATCCATAGTGTCTGTTTCTCTTTTAGAAGTAGCCTGGCATTTAGGGCATTTGCAGTTCACCCAATTATCTAAATTTCCTAATGTTTGTAAACCATAATGAGTGTCAACTTCTGGCAATTTGACAGGAAGATCTTCATATGGCACAGGAACAATACCACATGTTGGACAATGAATTATAGGTATAGGGGTACCCCAGTATCTTTGCCTGGATATCAACCAATCTTTAAGTTTAGAGCTAACAAAATGTCCTCCAACATTTTTACTAGTTGCTATATCAGTTGCTCTTTCATTTTCTATTGCTACATCAATAACAGGATCATTTTCTGTAATTGGTATATTAAGTGATATTGCAATTTTTATGTCATTCCCATCATTTTTAGGACAAGCAATTAAGACATCTTTACCAATTGGATAGTCTACATTATCAGTAATATAAACAGGCATATCAACTCCGGTAATTGGATTCTTACACATTAATACTAATTTTGATTTATCTTGTAAGTCTTGTAATAATGGATGATTGCTACTCATAGTCAAAAAACTACCATGAATAAATTTGTAAGGTTCAGATGTCCACACATCAAATTGTTTAGTAATATTATTCATTTCCATTTTAAAAGTAACTACAACTCCATCACATTCTCCAATCCAATGTTTCTGTAAATTTATAATATCCTTCCAGCTGTCTAAATGTTCACTATCTAAGCCATCATACAATTTTTTTGCATACTTAGTTGTTTTTATGAACCACTGAGTTAGATACTTCTTTTCAACTTTGGCACCAGATCTCCAAGAACAACCAAGGTCGTCTACTTGTTCATCAGCTAATACTGTTTTATCTACAGGGTCCCAGTTCACTTGTGCCTTAAAATAAATAAAGATTATTGCAGCTTTAAACAGCAGACTCTAATCGTTTTACAGCTATAAGAAAAAGTTTTTTTCAATCACCTTACTTTGATAAGCCAAACCATTTTCATATAATTTCAAAAATATGTATTGAGTCCATTTATAATATTCTGGATCACATGTAGATATTTCTCGATCCCAGTCAAAATTAAAGCTGAGCTGCTTAAGTTGATTTTTCATGGATTCTATATTCGTTTTGGTCCACTGATGTGCTGGAATATTACGCTCAATTGCTGCATTTTCTGCTGGTAAACCAAAAGCATCCCATCCTATAGGATGAATAGGAATTCTTCCACTAAGCTTTTGAAATCTGGCTATTGTATCAGATATTGAATACACTCTTACATGGCCCATATGTAAGTTACCAGATGGATATGGAAACATTGGTAAAACATAGTATGGTTCACCAACACTTTTATTTTGTGTTTGTGTCACTTCACTTGCCCAGTGTTTTTCAATTTTTAATTTAATTTGGGTATCAACTTCTTCATCCTGTGGGAAATAATGCCAATGTTTAGAAAGTGAAAGCAGAATAAAAAAATCTCTTTAAATATTTCCTATTATTATTGTATCATGTAATATAGTTTAGTGATTCAAAATCAATTTCCACAATATATTTACAGTACAGTTAAAAGGTATAGGGTATTTAAAGGTATAAGTAGTATAGGGAACCTATACAGAAAAGTAATTCAGTAAATAATATAAAATATTAAAACTGACACTATCTCTTCTACTTCTGTATTATGAACGACTAGCCTCTTCCTGCAACTTCGTCCGCTTGGAATAGTTAGTTTGGGCTAACGCTAACACGCAGAGGAAGCTCTCAAGGGGAAAAAAATTTGAAACATTCTTCATTGGTGCTCCACTCCTATTAATCTTAGCGTGATGATATATAGCCTATAACCTTCCTCAATAAATGATATATAGTTCATTTATTGAAACTGAAAGAACTTTTCAAATCAGACTAGTTCTTGAGATTACCCCCTACAACATCACAAATCCTCAAACTTTAGCTCTTTATAATAACAGTAAAGATTATGAATTCATTGAATTGACTAGGAGTTTGCCCTTAGGAAATGTCTCTCTCTGTTCAGTGCTTGTTTTACATTAATCTTTTAATATTTTCTAACATATCTTTCAATATTTTCAACAATTACTTGTATAATAATCTAGAACAAGATGACCTATTTAGGTCCCCTTATTTCTAAACCAACTTTGACACAAATAGATCACACATGATATAGATATTTAGAAGTTTTTTTTTATATTACTGATGGCAAACATACAGACGGGTCACCCGATGGTAAGAGATTACCGCCGTCCATAGACACTAACAACATCAAGTTAGTTGCAAGTGTGTTGCCAGCCTGTGTTTGGGGGAAGGGGAGGGGGGGTTAGGGGAGGTACGCCTCCGGTGTTCTCACTGACCAAATGAAACGCTACAACGCACAAATGTTTTCTGTGACAGGGTGGTATTACTCGGGGTGAGCCGACCCATTCATACTGAAATCAGTAATAGCTTCAGTGTGGCTCTACCACCTACAGAAGTTATAAACAGTTACCTACTAAATCAGGTATAATCAGGTATCAGGCAATCCTGAAGTTGTGGGGCAAACTTTTCAATTTAGACTGTAGGTAGTGGTGGTAAAAATGTAATACTCTATATGTTTGCTAAGTATAGGTGTATCAGTCAGAATAATATTGTTAATGAGAAGTTTAATCTTGAAGATGAGAAACAAGATAATCAATGTAGGGGTCAATTCCAAATGAAGTATTTATTAGACTTCATTATAGAAAACAACAGGTTACATTTATATGTGCTTTCATTTGCACTAGATTATGATTATACCGGGCTATAACATAACTCTATCAGTAACAATAAAACAAGGCTAACTTCTTGCAAAATACTTTCTTCTTCTTCGAAATTTCTAAAAAATTAAATTATGTTAAAATAAGATACAAGATTGAATTTTAAAAAAATAAGTTGAAAAAGACAATGAGGGATAAATAAATGGCTTGGCAGCATTTAAACAACTTCTTCAAATCTTGTTTACAATACAAAGTTACAAGAGGTAAAAGATGAAAATGAATTGATGTTGAAATTTAATTCAAGTGCCTAATAATGTAGAAAAACAGCAGACATGGTGAAATAAATTTGTATACTTAAGCCATTCAACAAACAATTAATAAACATGCCTGGAATATTTCCTCTTGATAAAATTTATAACAATTTTATAAATTAATAGATAAGTGACCATAAAAATAAGAATACTAAAATTTTTATTTTCTTTTTAAATAACATTTTATGATTGATTTTGGAAAAACTGTTATTCATTTTTTTCTACGGCTTACTACAGCACCAACCGTAAAATAAAAATATTATAAATGTGAATATCAGTCAGTTTGTTACACTTTCCTACGTAACTTACCAATCATCATACAATTTTGCATACACATTGTTAGGGATATAGAAAAGGATATAGGGTTACTTTCATATAGATAAAGAGTATTGTTCCTCAGAGATAGGTCAAATCTATATTAACGCAAGGGAACACAAGGCTAAAATACTAGTATTCATAAAATATCTCACCCATAATTTTAGACTTGTTTTAAATCTATGACCTGACAAAAAAGAAGGCGTAAGTTTTATGAAAGACTTTGTTGGTTTTAAAACCTTCAGCTGAAGAATGAATAACATTTTCCCAAAACTATTTTTTATAAAAGTTGTTTTTAATAGCTGATTTTCGCCGAGAAGATTTGTTATATTTACGATTTCAATGCACTTCGCAAGACTTCGTTTGTATTTATTACATGATATAATGCTACTAATATATTGTAATAGTATTTTTAGTAAGAAGAATCACAAACTATTATATAATATACGTATTCTCTTTTAAAAATCGTTGTAAAAGGATCAATAAGTACATTTTTCCATTTCAAAACATAACCTATATAAATTGTCCTAGGGATGTGCAATATATATCGATTTTAAAATAAACATTAAAAATATGTATTTAATTCAAAATACTGGACATCGGATGGACGTTTACTCATATCATTGACATTCTGGACTTTTGGTTTTAATTGCAGAAACAAATAAGTTTGTCAGGGTAGAGAAAACTATAAACGATGGTCACAATTTATAGTCAATAATGTTTGTGTTCTACATTAATTAAAATTAAGTTTTTCATTCAAACTTTGATCTTTGGATCGATCAACGCAAGTTGTTTCAGTGAGTAAAACAAATAATAAAAACCAGTGCTGGTTGTAGCATAATCGTCGCTCGTACAGAGAGAGAAATAGTATCTCCTTAATATATGTTTTAAAAATTTAAAGTTTATACAAACTATATTTAGAATTACCCTGGAGTATAGCATAATCAAACATCGAAAATTAACTTTCAAAATTAATTTAAAACTTTTGTAATAATAAGAGATAACTTATACACATAATTATACTACTTTTTATAGCCTGACAGTTAAAATATTGCCCCTAAATTTTGTTATCTAGATAAATTAGGGGTAAATCGCTTCCTAGAAAGGGTGCTGCGCTGACAAATGAGAATCAGATAAGTTGTTTCTTTGTAGGCCTTATTTATACAATTTCATGAAACTTTTTCGGAAATATTGTTAAATTATAAAGTACAGTCACCAAAATTGTACAATATTACTTAAATTTAATTACAGTAGCCAACTCTGTACCATATCAATAGCGATTGTAACTCAACTAACTTGCATATTATAATCTTAAGATATAAAGTTAAAAATAAAATAGTATTTAAAATTAAGTATTTAAAAATTAGTATTTAAAAAGATAAAATAGTATTTAAAATTTAAATAAGAAATATCAAGAAGTAAAAAATGTTACTTCTTGCCTTAATAGTGATTGCATTATTAAGTTTTGATAGAGGCTTTTAGTTTTTCTTCCTTTTGCCTCTTAGTGGATATATGGAGTCTTAACTATATAGCGAAAATATTGATGATGTTATACGATATACAGTTTAGAATCCAAGTCGCGCGTTGTTATATACTATGAACAAACAACGTCGATATTTATTTCACACTAGCATCCCTAAATTGTTGTGACTAGTCTTGCCAGTCTTCAGTTACAGAATTTTCACAGAAAGTATTATCAACATTTGGGTAATATTTAGAAACGAGAAGTAATTGTTAGCTGGGGATTTGGGGATTTTGGGGAGCTGGGGAGCTGTTTACTAATCGACGAGTAATTAAAAACAAAATTTTGGAATTCCAGCATATTGGCAATCCCTAATCATGTTAATATTACTTGCATTTTGTCAATTTCTCATATATAAGAGATACCCTGATTTATAATTTGCTACCGCAGAAACAGTTTCAAACGTTATTTTTTTGTTTTCGACAAAACATGGTTGATAGATCTGCTAGTGTCTTGTAATGTAGTTATGTGGGTAATATTTCATAACGATAAGGAAAACATTACGAATTAAAAAGGAAAACGAAAATTTTGAAAAACATTAGTAAGTGTGTAATTGAATGAACATAAAAAAGAATTAAATTCTAATATCATACGTTGTAATGTATGTGTGTATGCTATATATATGTGTATAATGCTAGTGAATAATTAGGTATGTATATTAAAACTATGAAATAAGGTAAATGTACGTGTAAAGACAATAATTTGTTATAAAATATAGTGTTGTCATGACTATTACAAAATTAATTTCATACTACAAATCTGGTAATTTTGCAGTGACAAACTGCGTGGCTTTTACGCTTCCGTTAATCTATTCCTACCAAATGCATTTAGATGAGTCCGCTAATCGATATGTTTCACTCAAACAAATAAAGTTTATATTTAAATTCGTGGAACATAAGCAAAGGTTTTGGGGGAATAAGAACAATTAAGGTCAGAAACACTGAGTATCACAGTTATCTATGATCACAGTGTATTATAGATTATTTTCAATATTCATATATGACATAAACTTTATGTAGGTCTATAAGAAGAGTTGACTTAGAAAAGGCCTGTTACAGAATTGAAAACTGTGTATATTAATATAAAGTAATAATGGTGTCTCCGAAACCTGAGGATGCTGCCGAAGAGGCGAAGAAAGTGGTAGATGACGCCAAAAACTTTATTGAAAAAGCTATTGCCGATATCGGTAAGACGTCGGCTACAAAGCAGCTAATTTTAGGAACTGCATCAGGATGGTATGTATATAACGTAATGTGAATGCAACTATTATTTACTTTGTTCGATATTCTATAATCTTTTATGTATGTGCAAATAATTCTATTCTTAGCTAAGTATGACATCGCAATTCACTCTTGGACAAATGTTATTGACAAATTATTTGGATGAAATATAACATTAGATTATGACGAAATCTGTTTACTGCATGAAGTATTATGACTCATAAGTTAAGTTAACAATGAAGTCATCTGATCACGATTCTTACGATACTTTTTAATGATTACTAACTATTTATTACGATACTAAAATACTTCAAAATTGAAGTTTGAAATAAAGCTTCAATAAAATATAGTAGATAAACTAAGTTGGTCAGACATTGTGTCTCCTGGTTTGATGTATGACTGCTACTGACCATCACTGTTCAATAATTTATGATTTTTCATTAATCAGTCATATTGATCAATTCATTTGTATCTGTTTTTGCAAATCTATCCTAACCAAACTGGGATAAAATAGCAAGCAGTCGAAATAAAAGCTAATCTTACCGATTTATGTTTCTCAATTTTCCTGTCTTGGCTTGGGTAGAATTGTGAAACAACGGTAACGCTCGCCGGCTGAGACAGCGGTCGGCGAGTGCACTGCGTTGCAATTAATAAGTACCATTTTGTATATTACCTACTTGATGAATTTTAAGTTATAACAAAACAATTTTGTCTCGTTTTGGTTAGGTTAGCCTTGCGTAAAAAGATAATGTTAACTGGGTGCGGCAGCGGTCGCCGAATGTGGTGCATTTAATACGAGAGTACCTAATAATGTAGTAGTCATTTAGTTACCTAATAATTTATGTAACAGTAAGTGATTAGCTAAGAAGGGATTATTTTGTTTCTGGCTAATTATATCTATGAATGTGGACAAATTTCATGAAATAGGTAGTCAGTTTATGTGGGTTTTTGTTATATAAGTTTTAACAATTGCTACTATTTTGCTGGTCTATAAATACTATGGCAAAAAGTACTAAGTATATACATAAACACTTTTTTTAACTCGGGTGTTATTTGACCATAAACTCATTTTAAATGATAATATGATCTAATATGTTAGAGATATACTAAACCTAGTGTCATTGACTCTCAAGTAGACATACAGAAAGATATATATATGGTAGATTTTCAATCTGATGATGGTAACAAGCCACACAAGCGTAGAAAAAATCCTCCCACCACCATGTTATGATTTCATCATATTTGCTGTTTTCGATATATAACATTCTTAGATGTGAATTGGTAACTAATGTTTACCACCTATGGTAGCCATGACCTACGCAAGCATTTACATTACTTTACTACTTTTGTTCAGCAGTGTTCACTCTGTACTTGTGCACATGTCTTATATATTATAGAGTTTATATTAAATTTTTTACAATTAATTATTGATTTGTTTGATTGTAAGTTAATTAACAGTATAAAGACCTTTTTACAGATATCTTCTGATTGGATTTGATTCTCATTCTCATACAAAGTCCTTGAAATGTTATTTGATATGTAAAGAATACTTGCGAGTCACTAGAGTGAGTGGTAGAACCATGCTGAAGCCAATAATAGCTTCTAAAAATGGGTCGGCTTGTCTGGGGTAGTACCACCCTCTCATAGAAAACCGATGTGAACTAACAGTGCTTGCGGTGAGAGCGCCAGATGCCCACCTTCTCTACCCCTTACTCCTTTTCCCCCAAACACAGGCTGGCAACACACTTTCGACTCCCCCTGTGTTGTTAGTGTCTATGGACGGTGGTGATCACTTAACATCAGGTGACCCACAAGATCGTTTGCCAGTTATGACATAAAAAAAAGTCTACTAATTAATTCTTGTATATAGATGAGCATATATGCTTTACTTGGTGTGGCCATCTAATATTAAAATATCCCATTTTTTACGTATGTCACACA
Organism: Antheraea pernyi; assembly: GCA_015888305.1. Lineage (NCBI taxonomy): Eukaryota > Metazoa > Arthropoda > Insecta > Lepidoptera > Saturniidae > Antheraea > Antheraea pernyi. The sequence goes on from MU158997.1 coordinate 135,454, forward strand.
TTACTATTAACCAAATATATTGCAAAGAGTACTTTAAAAAAGTATTACATCTTTCATGTTTTATTAATTTTGTTTTTAGGATAACTGGTTATCTTTCCATGAAAGTTGGGAAAATTGCAGCAGTTGGCCTAGGTGGCAGTGTAATTCTATTGCACATTGCTAGCCAAAAGGGATACATTGATATTAATTGGGATAAAATCAACAAAAAGGTAGATAAAATCAGTGATAAAATAGAAAAGGAAACAACAGGACGATCTGCAGATTGGTTTGAGAAAGTAAGTACATAGACAATAAACTTGTACATGATAAATACATTTTACAATATATCACCAAAATAAAATATTTATCTGCATGTACAAATCCCAAATCAGTTTGAGAAAAACGATTCTAAAACCGAATTGGGCTTAGTACATGCAGATAAACATTTTATTTTCGTGATTGTTGGTGGTAAGTATTATTCCAGTAAAGTACATCTAGTTATTATATCGACTAAATAAATCTGACCATATGCAATCCACAGACTAAGGATAACATTCACTGTATACGAAAAGTAGAAAAAAAACGTTAAATATTTACAGAATATTATTTGTTATAGTTAGAAGTTATAAGCCTGGGTTTCACAGGATTCAATTCATGGAGTGCATATATTAACTGGATATAAACTTTCGTTGTATATATTATTCAATAGAACAGTTTTATAAGATGATCTCTTAGTTATGACAGTGTCAATAATGTGATGCAGAAAATAGTACTAATTTATTATAATTGTAATTAATAAATATATTCTGATGATAAGAACTGTTTAATGTGCTCCTGTCTAATCAGTAACAAATTTTAGTAAGAATACATTCTATTTTTTATAAGATTTACCTAAAAGCGTTATGAAAAACCCAGTACTTAGTAATCATACTTATTTCTGTAGATTAAGAAGAACAAATGTAGGTATTAGAATTTATTGAATTATTTAAAATAATATTACTTTAGTGTATAAATATGTATCTGTGGATCATTGTCTTTTTAGTGGGAGAACCTTGCATAGTTCATTAATTTATGTATTTTATATATAATAGTAGTGTTCAACTTACTGTTTTGGTTTGAAAGATGTAGTAGCAACCTATCAGTGCATGACCTGACCTCAAATGGAATAGTTACTATTATGTATTTAATAATCAATGATACAGCAACTTAAGACTGACTGACTAGACTAATGGTTATGCTTGCTTTAGATGACAAATGGGAAATATATTAGTATGAATCTTACATCCCTGATTTCAAGAAACAAATTTATCTTAGATGATTAGCCTGTCATGTAGTGGTTTTAATTTTTATTGGTTAACTTTTTTTTTTTTAACTTTATTTTTGGCAACCAATCTTTTAGATTATTACTGCCATTGTCAAGTAGTTAATAGTATTTCTAGTTCTTCTTCCATTTCATTTTGGCAACCAGTCTTCTAGTAGACCATCACTGCCATTGTCAAGTGAGTATCGATATTACAAGTTTCTTGATATAATTTCAACGAACTAACAAGACGGTGGCCAACTTGTTAGAACTCTCCATGGAATTTTTGTGGCATCTCAGAATTCATGGTCCGTGGTATTATTTTCTATTCACTTCACCTATGCACAACAAACAAACTATATTACATAAAACACCACCAATTTCACATAATATAGAGTCAAGTAACACAAAATCATTATTACATAGTATAAAACAAAGTCCCCTACCGCGTCTGTCTGTCTGTCTGTTCGCGATAAACTCAAAAACTACTGAACGGATCTTTATGCGGTTTTCACCAGTGGATAAAGTGATGCACGAGGAACGTTTTGATATATAATTTGTCCAGGATTTTCTTATAATCAGGGCGGAACAACGTCAGCCGGGCCCGCTAGTTATGAATACAAAATAAAATCCACTACATGACAAACCAAGATCCCGCCAAAAACCGCCAATGACAGTATTATTATCGGTTAACAACTCATTGTTGTATTACTATTATGCATTATACTATAGTTAGGGTATTTTACTCAAATAGAGGAAGTGAGGAGTAATTATGAGGAACATACATTTTTAGATATTCACCCTATATCTATATTACAAAGTAATGCTAAAAGCCTCTTTGTATCTAAGGAGTGTAATAAACAACAGTTATTTGAAACCAAAATACAAATCACAGTTAATACCATATCAACTGGACTAAGTGGTCTAATTATTACATGACATAATGAAACTTAACAGGAACATTAAATAAATAAATAATATACATTTGTAGGACATACATGTCTGAAATATATTAAACAAAATTATTCCTAGTGCATGCAATACCCTACCATTCTATTTAGTAATAACTTGTAACTTTATAACAGAAAGTACATAATAATACCAAATATGAAAATTATTTTGAAACTGCAGAACGTTTAGAAACTGTTACTGTTTTAAGTTAATTAATAATTTTATGTGCAGGTCCAATTGAAAAATGAATGTCTAATGCCCGGTTTCTGAGGTACTTTAATTGTAGTTTGACTGTCTAATAGCGTTATTGGGTTGAAAACTTGTCAAATTGGGTTTCTGAACACACAATCATATGGTAAATGTTGGTAAAACTCAATAGGTCATTTGTCAGTTTATCTTATGGATAACTTTGTTGAGTCAATAACTATTGGTTGTTTAACCGAGCATCTCAGAAACCGGGTATTAATCATATAAGTTAAATGTTTCGATATGTCTATAAATTATTGTAAAACAAAATAGTTTTTCATCTGTGTTTGTATGTTTTCTTGGTTCTTCGAAATGACGTAAAGGATTTTGATAGTTTTTTTTATCATCTGGAGATTTTTTATCCTGAAGCTTTACATATATAATACATCTATATTATATATAAATACAATAGACGAAAGTTGATGTACTCTAATGAAGTCCTAATATGTTTTTAGAGGCTTACATTGGTAATGCTTGCTAAACAGTATGAATCATATCAAAGTAGTGTACTATGGAATTGTACATCTTAAAAACCTACTAGTGATAGAATATATAATTATTAAGGAAAACCACCAGTATTCATTTTTATCTTTTACATATTATTCAAAATATAAAATATTGTTCGGACGAAGCATAAGAGTTGTTGTCGATGGCTACACCTCTGATGCCATAGACATAAATGCATGTGTCCCGCAAGGCTCTGTGCTATCACCAACGCTGTTCGTTCTGCATATCGATCTTTTGGATATTTCTAATATTCATTATTATGCGGACGATAGCACAGGAGATGCCATAAACTCGAGTCGTGCAAACATCTCCCAGGTACTTGCGGAGCAAAACAGAAATAAACTTGTGTCTGATGTTGGACAGAGCCTCTGAATGGGGAGAGGCAAACCTTGTCCAATTTAATCCTTCAAAGACACAAGTCTGTGCGTTCTTCACGAAAAAATCTCCATTTGTTATAGCACCTAAGGTCCAGGACACTTCACTTAAAATTTTCAGTAATCTTGGGATTCTTGGTATCAACATATCAAGTGTTGTGCAATTCCGGTATCATTTGTAAAGCAAAGTTAAATTGGCAATCATAACAATAGGTATCCTCAATCGGTCAAAGCAGTACTTCACCCCAAAGTAACGACTTGTGCTCTATAAAGCACATGGAGTACTGTTCACCCGTTTGGGCTGGTGCTCCTGCCAACAGCTTTCCCCTTTTGATTCCGTGCAATGGCGAACTATCCGCATTGTTTACGATCCCAAATTAACTTGTAGACTAGAGTCATTACAACTGTGCAGAGCCATTGGATCTTTGTGTCTACTATACCGCATGTAAAATGGAGAATGATCTGAAGAACTTTTTGACATGGTGCCCTCATCGACGTTCCAAATTCGTACCTCGTGCCGCTGGCTGGTAGCCCATCCACACACTCTAAAATTCATTAAGAGTATGCTGACATTGTGGAATGGGTTACCCGGTACAGTATTCCTCCAGAGTTGTGATATGGGTTTCTTTAAAAAGGGATTTTGAAACACACTCTTCAAAGCCGGCAATGTAATAGCGATATCCCTGGTATTGCAGGCGTCCATAGGCGACGGTAACCATTTACCATCAGATGGGCCTGCTTGCTGCCCTTTAGCATTAAAAAGATTATATATTTGATTATTTGTGAAACTATTTCCATCAACATGTTCAAATATTTATCCAGTTAAATACTTTAGTTAGGAATTCGAGTATTTTGTGTAGATCAAAATTGATTTTAGCATCATATGATTACAATGAATATTTTAGAAGATATTACAGTTTTATAATTATGTGCAATAATAAACAAGTTTTTGTGAAGATTCATATGTAATTTTAATGAACTATATATATCAAAACCCAAAAAAATTATCTAAATTGTTGAGACACTTACGACTCCACATTACTATCTCCATGTGAAAAAAGATGGGTCGCTAGTTACATTATAAAATCAATTATGTACAATAGGTAGTAAAGGACGACTTAATATAATAAAATAAAATATCAATATAATGCTCAGTTACATATATTTATCTGGTATTTATACTTGAAGGTATCATTTTATTTAAATTTATGTTCAGTTTAGTTTTACTGTTTCATTCAATCTTTGGTAATAATTAAATATCATTTACAACTACCTTTACTGAACTAGGACAACTAGGTTACTATGATCAAGTGTAATTTATAATATTGTACGAATTTCTCAACTTGCAGTTGAAAGCATTATTGAAATATCCATATTGTAGATTTTTGCATGAGAGAATGTATCACAGTCCTATTTATTTCAATTTAATTTATTTTGTTGCAGGTATTAATGTTTGTCAAAAATAATTCATATTATTCGGCAGGTTTTACTGGAGGATTTCTTTTTGGTATTGCATCTTCATAAATATAAAATATCAATTATTGTTATGTGAGTTAACTAGTAATGTTCATTATTTTGATCATTTATAATAGATATCAATATTTTAGTGCAATACAGATTTCATATTACATCAGTTATTTCAGAAATATGCATAAGCATGTCATTTTAAAGTATTTGGTCAGTAAATATTCAGAAATAATATTTAAAATGAGCTAAGCTGGATTATTATCTGATTGCTGATTGTTATTTATGTCATTGACAGCAATTATCAAGAAATTAGCTTAACGAAAAAAAAAGTATTACATTCTCATATTAGTCATCTCTTTATTTGTAGGAAATGATATTGGTACTAGATTTAGAGATATCAGCATATAGGTGAATTGGCTAGTTATTGACAAATAATATAATATACCTTTGCCTTTCTTAACGGAATGTTTCAAAATGTTATTTCCTTTGTAATTATTATTTATATATAGTCTTATTCGTTAATATAACATGCTTGATACATGCACAAACGTAACCTCACCTTCCAGCAACTCAATTGTGTAATAAGAATTCCTAATGTGATCTATATGACCAATAAATATTGATTTTGATGTGATGATGATTGCACTATCATTGTATTGTCAACGATCATGGTATATCGCGGTAAAATTCCAATGTTCGTATGTTTTTACATCAAATAATTTAAATGTAGGTTAATTCAAAAGTACTGTTATTTTCTCCACCTATAAAATAAATTATTCTAATCGAATAAAAATTGTTTGCTTTTTTACCGTTACGTTGTTAAGGTTTCAATTATTATTGGGAATAAATGAGCAATAATAAGGCCCATTGAATTTAAAACAACAAAACTTTACAAAAAGTTATACTCGCCTATTATGATATTATTTTGCCAAATAATTTAGAATCTCCCATTCGTTATTTTCATAGACTACATTTGTTTTTTATCGGACCTTCTTAGACTTTGTACTTATTTGCACTACCTTTTCCCGTAGCTTCGCTCGCCTTAATGTAGATTTGACCTATTCCTCAGGAACAGTACTTTCTTTAGGATGAAAGTACTTTATGTACTTTGTACTCCTAACATCGTGAGTACAAAATTTAATGATGATCGCTGCGGTTGTTTTGGCGTGATAAAGTAACAAAAAAGTAAACTCACATTAGCTTCTATAATATCGGTAAGGATATCTTGAGTGCTGATATATATCACATATAAGTTATATGTTTTGGAGGCTTTAATAATAAGGCTAGAAGAGAACTAAAACTAGTTGAATAAAAATCCGAATAAACCGTATATAGATTAATGAAACCGTACTATTGATTTATTCCGTTGTTGGTTATTTTTTAGTTTATCAGTCGTCCATCCTAAACGTATCTAGACAGGCGGTAGCGTGTCAAGCCAAGTTCAAGCTAACAGAATGGCGAGTGCCCGCTACTGTGTGTATATTACACGGACCATTTGGATTCACTTTTCACCCCCTCATATCTCAAAAACTATTTCACATAAACATGTCAAATTCAGGCTCATGTATTGAGATTTGCGAGATATATATGTGCTCCAAATTTTAACTACGCACATCAAACAGTTATTTAAATATTAACGTCCAAACACTGCCATTTTTATCACTGATTAACCTATAGACTTAAATTCTAACCCAGTTCCAGATGACCTAAAAAGTTCAAATTTGCTATCGAGATTGGTAGTTAGGTGAATACAAAGGAAAAAACTAGTATTTTTTTTATCATTTTATTATAATTTTCTTCAATTCGTTGATTCTATTAGGAATACTTACTTATATCGCCTGTAATCTAAGAATAGCAATCAAAATTGATGATAAAGACCGACGTCTTTATGTAGATTTTAAAATCTTCACGTGAATATATAATTAGTGGAATACCCCTAATTTTTTTAAAGTCCAATCATATCAGCTTTAGTACTTATAACTATTTTTTTTTTACGAAATGACTACGCTAATTACCTTAACCTGAAGGTTTTAACAGCTTCACCGGACTGTTAACAGCTTCACCGGACTGCGCTTATAACTCAGAGTATAGTTCAAGCTTATATAAGTATTATAGGTCGACTTTTCTGTTTATTTCGTTAACAACAGGGGTTTAGTATTGGAAATTAACAAAAATCGTTTGGTATAAATTTTATTGTAAATAAATAACTACTAATCATTGATGTACAAAAAGTAATGATATCCCATCGAAAACATAAATATGAAATGAGAGCCAAGTTCAATATTATGATATATGAGATATTTGGCACCCATTTAGATCTCACTTCATTTGTCGTATAAGTCGACAACCAAGGCATATATCATAACTACCTTATACCCGCAACTTCGTTTGCGATATTGAAGTAATTATAATATTAGCCTACAGTAGATCGTCTGTAGACATATTTAATAATGAGGTAGTAATTTAGGGTAGGTAGGTATTTTATAATATTTATAAAAGTATTTTATTTATTTTAAAATCGTTCTTTAATAATTAAATTAGAACCATTACGTACATATTTCATTATATTATTTCTGAAAGGAGGAGATATAAATAAAAATAGGTACGTGTTGTGTATTAATTTTTTTTTACCGAATACGTACATACAAACTTAAGTACCTAGAATAGCTCAAGTGTTTTCTCAAAGAAGAATTGGGAAAATTTGTTATTATAGAATCAAGAGTTAAAAACAACTAATAGGAAAAAATAAAAAAGTAAGCAAGTATTCAAGGTGGTATCTAAACACATGGAAGAATAAAGAAATTGAAGCAGCGAAATTTTTAATAATCGAAGCCACTCTTGACGGCGTCTGTTACTGCGTTCGGTTTGCCCACTTATCGACTACGTACATCCTGCCCCCCTACCTCATGCATCGCCGCGGCACATCAGAGCGCGCGCACCCCGCTAGATAGAAGAGTTTCGAATCCGATACTTTGAACTCTATGTAGGATATCGCCAATAATAATTATTACGAACTAATAATCTAAATTTCATTGAAATAATGTAGGTAAATACGAAAAACTTTACCTTATACCTACTAAATTTGCACCCCTCTTTTACCCCCTTAGGGATTGAATTCACAAAAAGGGACATCGACAATAATCATTATTAGGAACTTATAACTCAAATACAACATTTTATTGAAATAACTTTGAAAATCAGAGAACTTTCATACTAAATTTGCACCCCCTTTTACCCCCTTAAGGGATGATTTTCGAAAAAATATTTTACACGTGTTTTATGACTTTCAATGAAGAACCTTCATACTGAATTTCATTCGAATAACTTCAAAAAGCGGCAAAGTTTCATACTAAATTTGCACCCCCGTTTTACCCCATTAGGGGGTGAATTTTCGAAAATCCTTAGTGCTCCTTTACGTTATAAAAGGAACATTAAGTCAGTAAGCTTCTCCTTTTATATATATAGATCAATATCTAACTAACTTTCACAAGTTCAATAACTTGGCTCTCATTTCACATTTATGTTTTTGATGGGATCTTTATGTCTTAATTTGGAACTTGTAGTTTCGCTGGTGATGTACATGAAAATAAGTTAAATTGTATATTTGTTACAGGTAGAAAGATTTGTGGATAGAAAATTGGATAAAGCAGAAGACTTATTAAAGAAAAAAGAAATTAAGGCCAAGCGATGGTATAATAAATTTACGGAAAATGATCAGTATCACGCTACTGAAAGTCACGTCTTTTTTGCATCCTTCGTTGCCGGCATGGCTATTGGTCTTCTTTGCGGAAAATAAAATATACTTAAATAAAATATTAAAGAGTCTGTATATCTCATATTACTAAGTAGTCGTTTCGTTATTTATTATATGCGTTATTATGTAAGCTTCATTAAATTATGTGTAGTATGTTCTAAGATAAATATTAATATCGAATAAATCATTAAAAATTCGTTATTGTTTTACTCTACTCGTTAAAATAGTAAAAACGGAATGTGCTATGCTAAAAAAATATGCAATAAGGCAGGTAGTTTGAGCTTTATTTTTCCAACATACGTCTTCTTTTAGTTTGAATGAATTACTATCATATTCATTTCAATATACGTTTTAAATACAATTTTAATTAAATGATTTAAAAAAAAGTTTAGTTTTTTTATATAATAGGCAAACGGATATGTGGGTCACCTGATGTTGAGTGATCACCACCGTCCATAGACACCTGCAACACCAGGGGAGTCGCAAGTGCGTTGCCAACCTTCTTGGGAGAAAGGGGGAGCAAGGGAAGGGGATGGGGAGGTGAGCCTCCGGTGCTCTCACTGACCGAACCAAACGCAACAATGCAAGCAGTGTTACTTCACGTCGGTTTTTTGTGAGAGGGTGGTACTACTCCGGTCGAGCCGACCCATCCATGCTGAAACCATTAATAGCTTCATCGTAGCTCTACCACCTACAATAGGTTAGTTAGTGTTGTTATTGATATAGTCAGTAATATATATAAATTAAAAAAAAAAACTACAATTCTAGACGTCTTTTAATCTGTGTCATTTTTATTTTAGGGGATTTTTAAGTAACTATCGCAATTTTAGTGGGTTTCGGCGGTAGTTTTAGGGGTAAATATTTTATAGTTAGTAACTCTTCCATAAATGTCACCAGCTTCAAAGCGCTGTTTATAAAAGGTTACATTATTTTTTTACTAATATGTGTTTGACATAGACTTACGGCTACGAATTTTTATTTGTAATGGAAGGCAATACTTCCCGTGAATTCTCCGGTTTACACGAGGCTAACAAAAAACAACCTACTCTTCAAAATCAAAGTAAATTACCTAGCAATGCATTAGCACTATATATTAAACTTTATTGCAATAAAAAATGTTCCAAAAGTTCAAAGGTAAAATATTTATTCAAAGAACTTTTATTCTGAGTATATCTCTATTTTATTATATTATTTATGATTTCATTTTAGTTAGGATATGTTAAACTTAAAATATTATTATTAATTTTTAGTACACATCTAATGTGATAGAAGCTACTAAATCGTGGATTACTTTGTGTCAAAAAGAAAAAGAACAGTTCTATAATAAGTATAAGGAATGTCAACGAAAACGTATGCAAACAATTGGTATTTGTTTACAAAAAGCAGAACCATATATGAAGAAAAGAAAAATTATAGGGTGGGTATAAGCCTTCATATATATTTTGGTACTTACCTATTAAACAACCGCGTTCGACGACCGCTACGACGGCTGGCTCGCGTTAACTTTTTTCGCAAGCCTAACTTAATAACCATTTTATTTTTCTCAAATAGGGGCTTAACTTTTCATTGACGTCCGTCGAGTTGGGGTTGCTTTTTTTTACACAAAGGTTATAAGCATACATGCACAGTTTCTACATATGGGGATGCATAGTTTTTGAGACAAAAATAATTGAAAATCAAGGAGTTATTATTTTCAATTTTTTACTTTTATTGAGAATTTTTCTTGATTTTCTGACTATTATTTATTATTTCACTATTTGCAAAAGAAAATTTATCAATAATTTACTTGTATCCACATTTGACTGAAATCATATAGTAACATATAACATCATTTTACAACACACACCTTCTTATTTTTATATTAAGTCTTACTGATATAAGGTTTACAGAAATATTTATGCTTTTCTGATTTTATAATATCTAAAAAATAGAATCTAAGCTCATGGATTATATATGACTTAACTGATATATGGTCAATAGCCATTGGAAAATGTAAATTTGAGATGATAGTTGAGATCTATATCTGAATTATTCAATGGATTCATTTAAATTAATACAAATTCTGTAGAATCCTAATTCAAATATTTAATGTTAATTTTATTGTTAAGAAATGTTATGATATTTTTTTAGCTCACAAAAAAATTACCACCATGTCGAAAGTGCTGACCGAGAGCCACAATCTATAGTTACTGATGAAAATCAAATTCAGTTGGAAATAAATGAGGAACAAGATAATTGTACTTATACAGATGAACTTAAAATTGAAGCAGATGACAATAATATACTTTATAATGAGTAAGTTTTTGCAAAACTAAATACAGAAAATCATATAAAATAACCAATTGTAAGTGTTGTATACCATAAAGAATACTAAAGTGTCTTTGATACAAATTTATGATTATTTAATTTAAAAAATAAATGCTGATGTCATATAAGCAACTACCAAACAGCCCACGGTTATGAATGATTTTAATTTTTAGTATTACTTTATGATATTCAAAAGTATTATTGATAGACTATAGTCCTATCAATTTTCGAGTGGTAAATATGTTCCATGTAACAATTCTTATCAAAAACTGGATCGACATTACAAAAATATTTCTTTAATTATTATTATGATTTCTAAATGTATTATAAACTGAAGAACAATGTAATCTTCCTGTGTAAAACTTAGAAATCAGTCAAGCAGTCTAAACTACCTTCATGAATCAATATTTTTGTAGAATATAGTCCTTTAATTTATCTAAATTATTAGACTTTATTTTTGCATCATTTTCAGAATAGATCAGACATCAATAAGATCAGACATAGACCAAAATCAAATACATTCAGTGTATGAATCTTCAAATATATTCTATGCAGAACCAACACCACCAAGTATAAAGTTAGTATATATTACTATTACATTTGAATTAAATTAAATTTTAAAAATTTGAATGAACTTGAATTATTATTCTCATTATTAAGATTGTACTATTGTTGCTTTATTGATCTTTTAATTGTTGTTGAGAAATATCTTCTTAAGTAATCAGTGCATTTGTACTGAAAACATTATTTGGAGTAATATTTACTATTTGTTTTACTTGTAGGACTGGTAAAGAGTTGTTTGAAATAATAACGCTAATAGGTCGAGACAATGAGTCGACATGGACTTCATTACCAAATAAAGAGAAATGCCATCACAATAGAGCAGTTCTTACATTAAAACAAGATTATATTGTGAAGTATAAACAATACTTGGAAAATTTATCACCAAGAGATTTGTTTGATCATTACAATAAAATTTTCCATTAACACCTGATAAACAATTAGCTTGTTTTATTTTAGAAAATAAGATTAAAATTTAGTAACGTGTTTAGAGTATTTTTTATGTGTGTATAAAATTTATGTACGAACAATTATTTAAAATTCTTATCCAATTACTAGATCAAATTAAAATAATTTCCTACGTTTTAATAATTTTGTTAATCAAAAACGGTGTCTATATTGAAACAAAACTCTGACACTGGCAAATGATTCTGCGGTGCCAAAGCAAGGCAAAAAAGTTGCTATAGCTTTGTGGTAAGGATGTGGTTACAGCCTTAAAAATAAAGATGTTGAATCGATATTTTTGTTGTTTGTGGAATCGATTCATAGAAATTTTATGGTCTAGAGGATCGATTTTCCTATAATTGAACTCCTAATTTTTGTTTTCTTTTTGATGAGCACTTAAAATAATTATATATATATATATATTTTTTCTCGAACTGACTACGCTATTGACCCTGCAGGGTCTTTACAGCTTCACCGGACTACTAAGGCGAGCGCTTAAGGCACTCA
>MU158997.1:148292-191711 GCA_015888305.1 Antheraea pernyi
GGCCGTCTTAGACGGCGACGCCTGCCTGGGGTAGCGAGGGCGCTTTGTGCGCGGGGCGTGGGGACATCCGCGATAATTCGCGGTATGACCCACGCCGCGGCACAGAACACAGCTCGGGGGATCGGGGGAGTCTTTCGAGCGAGAGCACTCCTTGGTGGAGTGGTCGCCGAGGCACTTAACGCACCTGGGTTTCAGGAGACAGTTTCGTGCGGAGTGTCCTTACACCTGGCAGTTGTGACACTGCGAGGGCACAGATGTTTTGCGCGGCGGCTCGACGATAACGCCGGAGAGGCCGCAGAGGGATGTGAGATTGAAGATCGCTTTCCCTTGAGGGGTGCGATCGAGGACAACGAGAACCATATCATATGGAGCCCTGGTTCGCGGAGAGCGCATACGATGAACCTCATGAACAGGAATCTTTTGTTCTTTGAGGTCGTCGGAAATGTCGTAAGTCGGGAGTTCTGAAGGAACCCTACGGATCACAACCCGTAGTTTACGCTCCTCTTCGAGAGAGTGCGTGAAATAACCCCACTGGTTGTCCCGAAGGAAACGAGTGAGGTCACGATGGGCGGTGGACGTGGCTACCTTCACCTGAATACCTACAGCGGTATTCACAGCGGAGGTGTAAGGGATGCTTGCCGTTTCCAGCAGGCTAGAAAAGCCCGCTCCCTCGATCTATGCCAAGATCGACGCAAGCAACAATTTTCCCATCCCACCCGTTCGCGATCGCGATAGCGATGATAGCGACTCCGATTCTGGCTCCGATATGGAGCAAGACCCTCCTACTCAGCAAGATCCTCGTGCCGAGCAAGCCCCTCCTGCGGACGATGGCTTCACCACCGTCACGCACCGCAAACCACGCAAGAAGCGCTCCAAATCCTTATCAGATCCGGAAGGCAGTTTGCCCTCCAAAAAAATAGTCAATGTCGATGGCGCGAAAGTGCCAAAGACGACACGTTTCCGAAGTAAGTCCTTAACATAGTTTGAAATTTACTAAAATCTTTTTTTTTCTACATTAACTTTGAACCAGAATCTCATATGCTCAATGTTGAAACCTTTCTACGGTATTATATATATTTTTTATACACTGTATAGGCTAGGGTAGTTCATTTCCGCAAAAAAAATTTTGTCTTCGTTGCTCATATAAAATATTAATCTACATATAGAAAAAAAAATTCTCACCAAGTTTGAGCTCTTAATATTAATTTTAAGTACTAACTGAGCTCTTGAATCACGGTTTTATAATGTCAGAGATAGATTCACTGAATCGATTCGGTGTTTAATATCGATTAACGTATATAATATTTCTATGTCTAAACACCGGTTATACAATTAATTGTTCTCAGTTCACATCCCTACTCTGTGGGTAATTGGCAGCCCTGTACGTCAATTGTAATTTTTGAGTAAAATTGTTTACAAAATATCTATGTGAAATATATGATAAATGTGTTAGTAGAATATATATTCATGAAACATTTTTAATCTTGCTAAATACATCGAACTTATTTATCCAATGGCTGATGATCTAAGGAATTATAAATTGCAATTGCAACAGGTACATATATACATGGTAATAAGAACATCAGAGACTTGATCATTTTGCATTTACATATTTTTTATTGCACAGGTAGAAGCTGCGTTGCTAACTGACTCCGAGAATGAAGAGCTCCTGAAGTTGAAAGCTGATTTGGAGGAAGTAATTGAATTGACACAAGATCTTATAAAAAGTCAAGATGGTGATCCCAAAGTTCATAACATTCATGGTTCTAGTAATGATGATGATGTTGCAGCGTCCCTGCTGGTGGCGGCGGAGAATGATGCTGTGGACAAGTTTTATGCTAAATGGAACGTGGGTGAAAAGTGTCTTGCCAAATGGAGAGCTGATGGCATGTAAGTTACAATATTAATATGGTAGTAAAATTCATTATGATGCATATTTTTAACTATTTATTTTAATAATAGCATGGCTTTACTGTGATTGATTTAGCTTGTCATCACCAATAAGTAGACAATGGAAATTTCAAAGTAGATGTATACATACAGTATATTGATGTATAGTTTTTTTCTTGCATTTGTGTATGAATGGCATATCTGCCAATATCAATTTGGTAATGGTCATAGTACTTGTTTTTTAGTTTGAAAAGCTTTTATTCTACATCTTATGCCATTATGTATATCTATACTATAATAAAATGGTAACAAAACCAAATCTGTACAATAATTATTTTTCGAAAATTCTGATCGTGATCAACTTCGTTATTGATATAGAAGCCAAAAATAACCCTTTTAGGATTTTTGTCTGTCTGTCTGTCCCTGTAAACATGTATCACTCTAAAAGTACTGAACCAATTTTGATGAAACTTGACACAATGATAACTCATATCACAAGGTTACATCTAGAATACATTTTGTTTCATAAAACACAAGAGGTTCTCCAGGATAACGAAAGAATTTGTAGAAAATGTAACTAGACTTTTTTGTGACACTTTACAAGAGCCAGCAACGTTGGAAGTACGAGGATTTTAGAAAAGCTGGTTCTTTAATATGAGGATATATTATGCCCTTCCAAACAGGATTCAGAATACCTGGTAGCCAGTTAACTAAAGTAATTAAAGTTTTAATTTATAAATAATTTTAGGAACATTTTTTTTTCAGTAACTTTTAACACTATTATAAACATGAATTTATCACTGGCAGACAATTTTGTTACTGACAATAATGTGCCCGATGATATTCTTTATAAATAAAATAATTCATTTCAAACCATTTTATTTTTTCCATTGCAAAGTACATATTTTATTTTATTAACCATTATGATATTGAGATTTCACCGTAAACAATAAAATACAACGATAAACGTAGACATATCACTTGGGACTGACGCCATCTTGAATACATCCGTATTATCGCTATCGCTATCTTTATCATACAGCCAGTGTTGCGCTAAACTATAGCTAAGTTATTCTATACATATTATTTTTAATTTACCCTTCTTTATCTCTAAATAAAATAATATTAAAATTACAGCTATGTTAACATGGTTTGAACATACTTATTTTATTTACAAAACATTGTCAATAACAAAAATGTCTGGCAATAATAATTTCATGTTTTAGTGGTATTTCAAAGTTAGTGAAAAAGAAAACATAAAAATCAATATTTTTGTATGTAAAGGTGCGATATGCACTAATAAACGCAACATTTACCGGCAGCAAGGTAGCCCGCATGGTGTTCGGAAGAACATAAAGATATATAATAAACTGAATTATTGAAATACATTGTCGAAACCGTTGCTAGCTCTTAGACAAATAGTTACAGGCAAGTGACAGTTGATGCGTCGTGCTCATTTCTTTTTAATATCTATATTTTTCTTCAAGACAATGGAGTGTGAAAAAGTTTTAATACTATTTGAAAATAGTTATGATATCATTCAGTGTTTAATTTATCATTATTTATTATATGAATATATTTTATCCTTTAATTGATAATTTAACTCTTATCAACTTGATATTTTATAATGTAAACTATACTGGCTGTATAAACGTTTACAAAAAAGGGAAAGGAACTTTGTTCCAACTGGTTTTTACATTACCGCCAATATATGTAGGTTAGTTTTTATTTTAATGGAACCCAGTAGATGATGCTACAAACAGGTTGTAGGCTTATTTTAAAAGATTTCTTACATACCATCTGGGTATGTTTGAGTAAGCCCCTTGATAGTTTGGATTTACAATTGGAAACGGTAGGTGTGGCTGCTATGGGGTTTTAGTTTCATTAAACATTTTCGCGTTCAAAAATACAATTGAAACCGGTGATAACCGATTGAATGCAGATAAAGTTGCACGGGTCAGCTAGTGTTAAATATAAGTTTTCTAAAAGTGACTGAATCTTTCTGATATTACTTTGAGACTAATTAAAAACCATAACATTAAATACCACAGAGATTACGGAATATGTAAAACATTAACACAATTTTATAATCTACCAACGAAAACACAGAATTACCAGTCGTGAACCTAAATGTTTTACATTTTTTTACATAATTATCATATTATTGTATAACAAAAACCATAAAAAGTTTTATGACAATTAGAAAATGTCAGCTTCTTTCCTTAAGCACATTTCTGATTACAAATTCCTGGTAATATTTTAGTAAATGCTTCAGTTACTCAATATGCTAAAATCTGTGCTGGATTCAACAATGGAAGCACTATTGCCACAGATATTACTGCTGTAAAGGAGCAGTGCTACTGCTGTATTTTGGTTTGAAAGCAGTTGAGGGGAAAAAGGTGTATAGTTTTGAGGAGTAGTAATTATTTTAAGAATGACATCTATAATATTATTGAGGAAAAATAACATATAACATTTTTATTACAGAATATTGTGTAATTAAAAACTTTGCAATATATATTTTTTTACTGACCAAGGGAAAAATACTGGTATTAAAAAAACCAGGTACTGCTTAATGTTGTTATTCCTTTTTGTCCTCAAACTTACAAAGAATCCAAGAAACCTGTAGCAAATTGCCACCTTACACTTATGAGGAAACTGAAAGTATTGTTATAAACTGGGAATTATTTCCCCTTGGGAGATACTAATTCTCATCATTTTCAGGAAATATTTCTTATATTCCGTGTCAAATACAAACACACACAACACAATAGTTATTTCATTTCGACACTTCTACTATTTAACATTTTTTTCTCCTCTGCACATGACATTGCACACATGATAAAAAATATAGTGGTTTACTTTTCTTGTACTCCTATTTCCCTGGAGGTGTACAATATTAGCTGCGATATAGCTCTACTGATGCAGTAGATATTGTTTATTTTTATATTGTATAATTTTTTTGGGTACTTTCGTATTAAATGTACCGCGCTCGGAGACCGTTTCCGTGGTCGGCTTACGTTATGTGTATACTCAAGTCTAACATAACCTAACCAAACCGAGACGAAACTGTTTTGTTTTAACTTAAAAATCATCAAGTTGATAATATACATAATGATACTTATAACTTTATACATGAATCCTGAAGTAATATTAGTATTTTGTAAATCGCAGGTTCTATGAAGCCACTATTGAAGATGTGACAGGGGGAAATTTGAAAGTGAAATTTGATGGATACAGCTCACTAGAACTAGTATCTTTAGAAGATGTGAAACCTTTAGTTTCAAATCTAAAGAGACCTTTGAGCGGAGATGAAAGCAAGTATGTATTCCAATGTATACAAACTCTTAATACATTTTGGCATAATTCTGTTGGTGACGTTTTATTTTTATTTAAGCCATTTTTCTTGCTATTTGTCTGAAATACAACAAATCATTTCAAATCATCTATATTGATTACTCTTAAATAGATATATCATAGAGGTGATCAAAAGTGTTCATAACATTTTTTAATTTCTTTTATTATAATACTATGTTTGGTTTAGACTAAAATGCCTTTGTATAAGTTACTTAATCAATGTTTTTTTGGACTTAATCAAGAACTTTTTTGGAACAATAACCATAGAACATTTTAATGGTACATCTTGTGACCTTAAATATTGAATGCAGTCCTTTAAATCAAATTAATTCACAGGCATGGAAAAGGATATAACAGAGAGTATCTAAAAAAGAAGAAACAGAAAAAACAACAAAGGTTTAAGCAAATTGAAGAGGAAAGAGAAACTGAGAAAAACAAGTGGCTGAATTTCCACACCAAAGCTTCTAAAAAGGCTGGAGTTAGGACAAAAAGTATATTTGCTTCACCCGATAATTTAACAGGAAGAGTAGGTATCGGAACGTGTGGTATATCTGGAAAACCAATGACTGAATACACACCCGGTGAGAAGTGGAAAAAAGGAGGATAATAGTTAATGTTTACATATTTGCTTTACCAACATTTTGATTTCAACCATAGATAATATTAATACATCAAACTCCAAATAATACTAATTACCATTTTCAATAAATTTTTATTTGAGTCGTTGAAAAGAGTTGAACATAAATAAACTTGTAAATTATGTATTTTTGTGTTTATTTCTCTGAAAAATAGCTTTTATTCCTTACCTATCCACAACCAAATTATTGTAAAGTATAGGAGCAATATAGAGAAATTATCTGCAAAAATTAGTGCTATTGAAATATATTTATTGTAACTCATTGAAATACAATTGTCATTAGTGTGTACCAAAGTAATACTCTTTTTAAACCTAAGTTTTAAAACCAAATAATATAAAATAATTTTCATATAGTTTTCCCATATACATTTTTACTACATGGTGCTACTACAATACTACAATGTTGATGGTTCGATCTGAAGCTAAAAACATGTGCAAAGCTTGTCTTATGGTGACCACAAGGAAATAGTTGTTATAGGCCCCGAAAAAAAAGAACTATGTAATAAATCTCTTAGCGTTAAAAAGTTATTAGGTTCAAGGACGTTATGAACTTAAATTTTAGTATATTATTTTTATAACTTCGTTATAGTTTAGTATTTCGGTGCTGAAATATGATGAGGTCCCTAACGATAATATGATAACAACCTGTTGGAGTCCCACTGTCAACACAGGCCTCTTCTAGAGGGAAAGTACTGCCATAATCTTATTATTTAACTGAATATATAGAACCATGTAAATATTTTAATTATTTAGACCATAATCTAGATGTATTTTCAGATAACATATCATGCCTTAGACAATATTTGTCTAGAAACTGTTTTCAGTAATATTAACGTTGTGTATGTAATCATTTGTTTTTGTTTATTTTTATTCATAGCTGTCTTTTCTTTGTTTATTTATATTTTTATAAGTGAAAATTTGTAATTAATCTTTATATATTACTTATTTGTTATCTCATTAGTGTTAGTTGTAAGTTTCCCAAATAAGTAAATAAAAAAAAAACAAGAAAAAAATTCCCGTCAGCTCACGACGTATTGGCCATAATAACTTATTGAAACTTAGAGAAAACATCGGTTCTATATTTTTCCCGTGTATGTATATACTACACGAACATTTTTATTCACCGTCACCTGATAGCGCTACCAATTTAAATTACTAAATATTCGAGAAATTCCTTGGTTCATTGCGGACTTCACACCTCCGGAAATCGAATCAATATTTCACTGGTCAAACCTTTCGACCACTACGAAGCCTTTCTTTGATATTGACTTCATATTTTAGTATTAGAATACACGAAATCCCATAATACAATACTGTAATACATCAGTGGAAAACTTTAGGGGCTATAATAAATACTTAGCTATCGGCTAGACACAAACGAGAAAGGTTAATGTGAGGCAAACGACCTATCGTAAAACAAGTCGAACGTCTGTCCACATGAAAGAAAACATGTTGTGCTGACATTACTCTTATAGAACAAGACTAAGAAAAAAACATTACCTATTAATTTTTTATCCTACCCCAGTAGAGTGAATAATAAGTAAATAGTACGTTATGACAAATTAGATATATTTTAAAATCTATAGGGCGCATTAAACATTTCCGTAACTGGCCACTTATATTAAAGTATATTAAATATTAATTACGACGCTGCGACGTTTGAAAATGGAACTCTTTGGCTTGAAAATGCAGTTTGTTTCATTTATGTCAGTTGTTTTTAAATTTTGGCGCCATTTTAAATATTGTGTCTACATTACCACAGACTTAACTCGTGAAAAATTTCGTTGTATAATTTACTACAACGTTAAGTATAGTTTGACGCCGCAGCACAGTGACCTAGCCGTTAAACTGCTTTTAGCAATGAAGTACCATGCAAGTCAACTGTTTATGGCTGGTTAGTAAAATTCCAATGCAGTTGTGTTAATTTTAGTGACGAATTTCGTGATGGTCTACCGTCTACTGCTGTGAACAAGGAAAATATTGATACTGTGCGCCATATGATCGAAACAGACGGGCAAGTGACCTACCAGGAGGGTTTGAGCATCCTTAGTCAGATACAATCAATTCTTCTAAAACATGTGTGTGTAAAAAAAACTATGATCCCGATGCATCGAGGGATCGCGATGGATCCCTTACACTTTAACTGAGGCGGAGGAAAAACAAACAAAATGCCATATTCAACGACAGGACGTCAAATTTAGTGTGGAACATAGTAAGAGGTAAAACTCGATACCTACGTGTCCTTTTTTATTATATCATGGGAGGCCAACGCACATTCGGATCACTTGATGTTAAGTGATCACCGCCGTCCATATACACCAGCAACCAGAGGAGTTGTAAGTGCGTTGCCAGCCTGTGTTTGGGGGGAACGGGAATTGGAGAGAGAGTGGAGAGGGGGTAGGGGAGGTAGGCCTCCGGTGCTCTCACTGACCGAAAGAAACGCAATATGCAAGCGCTTCACGCAAGCAAGTTACTTCACGTCGGTGTTTCTGTGAGAGGGAGGTACTATCCCTGTCGAGCCGGCCCATTAATACTGAAACCAGTAATAGCTTCAGCGTGATTCTACCACCTATCTGTCAGCTTTTGGAGCATCGTCTTACAACAAAAAGTTATTGGTGCCATATAATGGTTATGTAGCCATTTTTTTACGAACTTCATAAAGAGAACCAAAGCCTCCGTGTCATCTCACACGGTCAGATAGATAAAAAAAATTAAAGGTAAAAACGTAGATAATATATTATGTCGTTCTACATACAGTGCCAACCTGGTACAATGTGACTTCTTTTTGTTTTTAAAAATCAAGAACTATTATAAAAACACCTACACATATGTCTCTCATGAGGATGGTTTATCAAAACTGAATTACATTTATTTAATACTAGCGGACCCGGCGGACGTTGTCCCGCTCTAATAATAAAAATCCTAGACTCAGATCGCAGTGCCACCTACCGGGTCGAATTGTAAATCTAAACCGTTCTCGGATCCACTGGAACACAATAGGTGGAGTTCAGTCACAAACACACGGAAAGAAGAATTATATAGGAATACATACTAGTGGTCCCGGCGGATGTTGTCCTGCCTTGATAATAAAAAAATATCTAAAATTCAACTGCAGCGCCCCCTACCAGGGTGCAATTGTGAATCTAAACCATTCTCGGATCCACTCGAACACCTGATACCTGGCAAAGCCATGATGTTCATAGTAGCGTATATTGTATTGATGTTGTAAAAGCATGACGATTTGCTTACAGCATAGTACTAAAGGTTTGTCGACATAATGTCTATAATTCTTTAAATGTTAAATTATGAGAAACGTTTATTTATCGTTATAGTTAATAGAAATCCCAAACTAATATTAAAATTTTTGTTTGCCAACAAAGTGAATGAGATTCCTATCAACATGTCTGTTTGCGAGTTAAACATGTTGTGTATAAGAAAACTTACTTTCTTCACTATCTCTAAAAGTAATTTTGGGATAAAACATCTGATATTGTGCTTTCTATTGTCCAAATTTAATTTCTTGCCGTAGAGTTCAAATAATTGGCACTTACGTATTAAATGCGTCGCGCTCGCCATGTCATGTCATGTTATCGTTTTTCTCAAGTCGAACCTAACCAAACCAAGAAGAAACTGTTTTGTTTTAACTTATAATCAAATTGCTAATATACAAAACGCAGTTTAGTAAAACGTTGTTTTTCTTTCGCAAGTCTAACCTAACCTATTTATTTTTCTATAAATTTTCCCGTCTTGGTTCGGTTAGGGTAGGGTATACTTATGAAATAAAGACAGTGCCAGCTAGCCAGGGCAGCGGTCGGCGAACGCACTGCGTTGAGCGTTACCGTTAATACGTAATTACCATTTTGTTTAGTTTAGCTAATGATAATGCGAATATTTTTTTAAACCAATAGATAAGACAATGGAGCAGTGTTACATCTCATTATATCATCAGAATATTAATCGCTTCTCCGGCAAAGTATTAGATATAGACTTATTATTACATAGAGAGAGACTAGATATATTATGTTTCACTGAAACTTGGCTTAAACCAGATAAAATGTTATTTTATGTACCTTGTTTTACTGTAGCCAGTGTGTTTAATCGAACAATCACTGCCGGTGGTGGTTGTATTATATTATTAAAAAATAATCTAAAATTCAAAGACAGGAAAGATATATGTAGTCTCTCATCTGACCGTATTTGTGAAGTGGCCTGTGCAGAGATGAATGAATTAATTATTTTATGTGTTTATAGACCGCCATCATCAAATTTTTCTCAATTTTTACAAAAGATGGAGGAAATTTTAATAAGAATATCTAATATTAATAAACGAGTTTTAGTTTGTGGTGACTTTAACATAGATATTTTGAGTATGTCGCCAGAGGTCACTATGTTCACATCATTATTTAGGTCATTTAACCTGGATCTTCTCTTTAATGAGCCAACTAGAATTACTTCTCAGAGTGCATCTTGCATAGACAACATTTTCACTGACTTTGAGACCATTGGCGGTATTATTATTACTGGGATACGGTGATCATAAAGGACTAATTGTTAAAATAAAACTGTAAAAAACCTAGCACTGAGTATAAGAAAACAGCTAGACTAACAACCCAAACTAGATTAGACCGTTTAAATCACAATATTCTTCAAAGATTATCTTCTAATAATTTTAGCAATCAAGATCCAAATGAGGATTATGACAGGTTGTTTAATATCATAAGGACGGAATTTAATAAACACTGCCCAATAAAGTTATTACTGTAAAAAATAAAAATAATTTTAGTGAATGGGCTACCATAGGAATTAAAAAGGAAATAAAGTACTTGAGTCTAGTAATAAGACCAAGACTGTCTGGCATATTATAAATAAAGAATTTGAAAAAAATAAAATAAATGACAATACGCATAATCTAGATGTTGATGAAGTACTAATTTCAAACAGTTCAGAGGTAGTGACTGTTTTCCAAGATTATTTCACAAATATATCTTTACAGGTAACAAAAATGTAAAAAGTCTGAGTGCACCTGTAAAGTCAATATTTAATTTCACATTTATTAGTGCAGGTGAAATAATAAGGAATTTTAAACTGTTAAATTTGAAACATACTGAAGACATATGGGGAATGTCTGTAATCGTAGTGCAGTCCTTAATTATCCATATTTCACCATATTTAGCTAACATATTTAATAAGTGTATAGCACAAGGAACCTTCCCCAATCTAATGAAAATAAGTAAAGTAGTTCCTTTATTTAAATCAGGCTGTAGAAATAGTCTTGGAAATTATAGACCAATTTCTGTACTTCCATCGTTAAGCAAAATTTTTGAGAAGATTATGCTTAAGCAATTAGTAGGATATTTTAAAGCGCAAGAGATTCTGGATGATCGACAGTTTGGCTTCACAAAAACAAAATCGACTACTGACGCTGGTGCAACGAATCAGCTAGTTTTAAATGTAAAGGCGTACGTCTGTGCTTATGACTTCACAAAAGAAGTGAAAACTATTCTATAAAAACTATAAAAAGCCAACATAAGGCGGTGTTGTCAGGCCCATCCAAGTACGGTGCGGTACGGTACGATGCGGTACGGTAACGTGCGATCAGCGCTCGACAAAGCGGGAGGGAATCAGCTAGTTGTAAATGTAAAGACGTATGTCTGTGCTTATGACTACACAAAAGAAGTGAAAACTAATCTATAAAAACTATAAAAAGACAACATAACGCGGTGTTCTCAGGCCCATCCAAGTACGGTGCGGTACGGTACGGATCAGTCAGCGCTCGACGTTTAACAGTATACCCAACTCACAGTTTTCCCACCACTTACTTATCTTCATACAAAAAAGTCGAGGATCAAAATTTCAAAGCTATAGAAAGTTTTACTCCAAAGAACGATGCAGGACCCATAAAATTCTCGCACAAAATTGACACGATTAACAGAGCTGTCACGCTTGGATCCGGGCGCGATTAATTGCGTAATTTACACGCACTTTCACTTCTGTCATTAAATTCGGCTTGCATAATTTTAAGTATATTATGGGATCAAAACTTATTGTTACTGAGTTCAAGGCTGTCAATTTTTCCATAGTCAATAGCTATAGGTTAGCTTTGGATCGTAATCTGACGCGATTAAACTATTCGGCGTAAGATTTAAGTAGAGATTTTTGTATGAGATTAGTCATCTTGTTTGTTTTAGGTAGCTCTTACAGGTAGGTATCTTCGAGGTAGACACCATATTCCTACTACAAAAACGGGCAGTTCGAGCGATCTATGATATGGGACCTCGTGAATCATTAAAGACTAAGTTTCAGGAATTCGGTATTTTAACTCTGCCCTCTCAATATATTCTTGAGAATTCGATGTACGTCCGGAAAAACTTAGATAATCAGGATTTAGTAAAAGACCGACATAATGTAAATACCAGAAACCATAACAAACTGGTCACTCCATGTTTCAGGCTTACTAAGACCAGTAACAGTTTTTTAGGTAATAGTGTTAGATTTTATAACAAAGTCCCAAAACACATTACCGATTTGCCGGATAGTAGGTTCAAGTGTTATGTCAAGCGGGTCTTAATACATAAAGGTTATTACAGGGTGGATCAGTATGTGAACGATAACGACGTCTGGAAGAGACGCCTCTCTCTGTGCAACCACTAAAAACGAATGTAGCTTTATGTGTCTATTATGTTGTAATAATAAAAAAAATGTGTTAGTTATTATGAAAAGATTGTTTTCCGAACCGGTGGTAGCTTTGACGTTCATAAGTGCCTTCTCAGGGCCTAAATTGAATAAAGAGTATTTTGATTTTGATTTTGTATATTACTAACTTGATGGTTTTTAAGTTAAAACAAAACAGTTTTGTCTCGGCTTGGTTCGGTTAGGTACCTGCTGGAAAAAACTCATACCTTCTCATAAAAAAAATAAGACCCGCTTGACATAACACTTGAACCTACTATCCGGCAAATCGGTAATGTGTTTTGGGACTTTGTTATAAAATCTAACACTATTACCTAAAAAACTGTTACTGGTCTTAGTAAGCCTGAAACATGGAGTGACCAGTTTGTTATGGTTTCTGGTATTTACATTATGTCGGTCTTTTACTAAATCAAATAATTTTTAGTTAATAATTAATATACCTAATATGCAATGCCATGTACGACTATCGGTGGTATACACACGATGTTAGGGTTTTATGGATTTCAGATATACAAATCCATTTTTATATGTAAGACAAATGAAAGGCGGCTCAATACATCTATCCACGAACGAAACCTCAGCGTTACATTCTTAGAGGGTTCCTCAACGATAAAAGAAGGAAAAATTACTTCGTTTTCCTATTACACGACGTAAGTTGTGAATATCCGTACCAAACATTAGAATTTGTTCGGTTTATGAACTTACAAGACGGACAAACATTGAATAAACCCACGTTCGCATTTACAATCCGTGACATGTCAAATACAATAAGGGTGTTTCAAATCTGTTTCATGCCAAAATGCCGCATAAAGTATTTTTTTTAATCTTAAGCTTAGAAAACGCATTCTACATGATTGACAATAAAAAGTACGACCTTTTTGCATTTGGAACGCGATACATGATAATTGCTAATAACCGCAATTTGGATCACGTGTTATTACATGACTATTGGTATTATTTGTAGTCGTACGTTTATATTTTAAAATTGTAAATTTATCATTGCTACATAGCAATCTAAAATCATTTACCAATTCCAAGTTACCTCATTTGAATTTTAAAATTAGGCAATGCTTCAATTCCATGAAAAAAGCATAATAATATGTAACCTAGTTAATACTCTGAAAAGTCCAATATTTACTAGTAAAAGTCCCGCCTAAATCGCTTTGGCCGTTTCAGGGATTAGTTCGGACAAGTAACAGACCCTTCAGATTTATTTATATGTATAGATTAGATAGATCGTGTACCGTTGTATTATTACGTTTTGTTATGAAACCAGAAAAAAGTCACCAACATGAGATATTGAATTTTTTAACCAAATTGTATTTATAATTGCAATATTTTTGTAAAATTATTCCATAGGTATTTCTCAAAATATTGATACTCATAATTACACTTAAGTAATATTTATGAAATAGGTTGGAATTATATGCTATTTTTTATATTATTAAAGTGAAAACTTCTTTAGGCACGTTGAGCGGTTTTTTTTTCTCGAACTGACTACGCTATTGACCTGGCAGGGTCTTCACAGCTTCACCGGACTACTAAGGTTGGCGCACGTTGAGCGGTATTTTTGGCATGAGATAAAGTTATGATTTCCCGTCATGACATGCTAAAAATTGTTAATGTTAATAGTTACAATATACAAATTATGAAATTAAAAAATATATAGTATATTATTATTTCCTTTGATTATTTACACAACTTGTATCACATTCACTTTGTTGATATAGCTATAATTATATACTTTGTTTTCATGTCGTAATATTATTATAGTAAAATGAGGATTTTCTTTAATTTACTTATATCGAAAAATAAATAAATTTAAGTATTATTAGGTAGGCGTGAGTAAATTGTTCACATCATTATTGGATTTCAAACGACGAAATGGCTAATAAATAGGGTAATGTATACAACGATTGGCACTAAATCCCAATACACGTATATCAATGATCAGTGAATTTTCCGAGTAATAAAAACTTATTGGTAATTGTATTGGTATAGTTAAAGAGAATATCTGCCTCTATTAACATAGGTACATTTTATAATTCGTTATAATCATTTATATAAATAACCGTTATCGCGACGTACTGCAAACTGTTAATGCTGCTTTAATTATTTTTTACCCATTTGTTCTATTTGTATCTACAGCATTTTATTAGAAACTGTATTATGTTTAAAAATATTAATCAAATCCAATACTTAGTTAATAGAAATATACAAAAGTTTACTAATTGCTACTCGGCCAGATTTTTTTTTAACAAATAATAATTGTATGATTAACGAGTACCGACTTAAAAACTATAAAGCATGAAATATTGATATTATAATCTTAACAGTTCTTTAAGCATAAGGCTCTCATAGAAACTTTAACAAAACGTATTTTTTTCTATACACAAATCTATTAAATTTCTTCAAATAATGTTACCTAAAATGGAAAATGTTTGTTAGTATTATCCCGAACCCGATGATTCCGTAGGCGAAATTTAAGGAAATTTGTATGGCAATGGCGCTCGATCTCGTGGAATGGCATAACCTAGGTAGTATAGGTTAACGATGGTTAATTAAATAATAAAATTTGGATTATATAATTCACTACAAAAAGAATTAACCTTACTTTTTCAATTTTTATACAATGAGATCCCAGTTACCTGACAGGTGATAGATTCTTTGATTGTTTATTTAGTGTTACAGGTATTTCCTCGGATCATCAATTTGTGAACAAGTTATTGACAACACGGAGTTGTTACGTTAGAGTGTAACCATTACCAATACGTTCTCCAATAAACTGAGTACAGTAAACGCGTAGGAGGTAATGTAAGCAAATCAGTCATGTGCGCCTCATTGTTTACAAATATAAAACGTAAATTAGTACCACTTAAAAGTAACAGTTACTACACCATTATTTGCAGTTATTACTAGACACCTATTAGTGGATTGTTTTCTATAATTGTTTTTAAATGTGTACAAAAGTACACATGCTAAGGAAAAAATAACCAATTGTCTATTAATTGATTTGTTATTGCTTCCCGCTGTGAAATTTAAAACTTGATCCAATAAAAATACGTTCAACTATAAAATCGTGTTTAAACATCGAAAGCTGAGAACACACTATTCTATGGCCAATGAAACTAAATTTGGAACAATCGACGGCATTTTCTCAAAATACAATATGAAGTTAAGATGTTAGTGGCGTTCAAACTTTTATCGGTTGACTAGAATCTAATCTAATGTGTTATTATAAAAAAGTTACATACGTATTAAATACTTGATTTAAAAGAGTTTCCTAATAACGGCACCGCGCTCGCCCGTGACAAGTTCGCGTTATCCTTTTTCGCAAGTCTAACCTAACGTAACCAAAGCGAGATAAAAGTGCAAGATGGCGAACATTGAGCGACCACGGTGCATTTAATATGAGACCTTTTTAAAGCCAGGGTTCTATACGTATTTAACTTTTTTGTAATAACACCGAGATGGTCTGTCTCTAAAATGCAGCTATCGAAACTAATTTATAGGGTCCGGGCTTATGCCCCGGCTTATGATCAGATATACAGATTTTTAAATATGATCGTGGTAAATAATCAGGTAGAAATGTGAAAATATTATTACATTATCCTATGGCTTCTTTTTTATATTATAGGAGGCAAACGAATAGGCGGTTCACCTGATGGTAAGTGATCTCCGCCGTCCATAGACACTAGCAACACCAGGGGAGTTGCAAGTGCGTTGTTAGCCTGTTTGGGGGAAAAGGAAGGAGTGGGAAGGGCAGAGATGGGGGAGAGGGGAGGTACGCCTTCACGTCGGTGTTTCTGTGGGTCTGGTGGTAGTACCCCGGGCGAGCCGTCCCATTCATGCTGAAACCAGTAACAGCTTCAGCGTGGCTCTACCTCCTACAACTACTTCTTGGCAACGCAATATGCCATCATCGCTTAATTTTTTTAATGCAAAAATAATACAGATATATAATATTTTCCACTACATTCGAAGAATTTTGCAAATTTAACATTACCATAATATATACACCGGTCAACACGAAAATTGGGTTTGACTTTTCGATATCAAATTTAATTTCACACGCGTGACTAATAAGAGTAAAAATAGTATCTAATACCATAAAGGATAAAGTTTGCTTTTGTAGAAACTAGAACGATGTATTTCAAGAAAAATTACTTATACTTAAGTTTCATATTAAATTCATTTTTATTGAGACATAATCTAATATAATAATTATTATCTTCTATCTATACTATGATAAAACTGTAACAAGGCCAAATCTGTAAATTTTTTTTTTTTTGAAAATTTTAATCGGGTAGACTTTGTTATCGATATAGAAGCCAAAAATAATCCTTTTACACCCGTCCGATCATGATAGTGATTCCAACTCAGGCTCCGATATGGAGCAAGACCCTGCTGCGGAGCAAGACCCTCCTGCGGACGATGGCTTCACCACCGTCACGCACCGCAAACCGCGCAATAAGCGCCTAAACTCCTCGTCCGATCCGGAAGGCACGTTGCCTTCCAAAAAGATCGTTAACGTCGATGGCACGAAAGTGCCGAAGACGACGCCAGCGCCCTATAGACCCGCTTCGCCTCGAGCTGCGGGTTCCGCAGTTTCGGGAAAAAAGCGCCGCCCACCGCCCCCCGTTACGATCCAAGACAAAGCGTCTTGGGTCGAGATCTCTAGCTTGCTGGAAACGGCAAGCATCCCTTACACCTCCGCTGTGAATACCGCTGTAGGTATTCAGGTGAAGGTAGCTACTTCCACCGTCCATCGTAACCTCACTCGTTTCCTTCGGGACAACCAGTGGGGTTATTTCACGCACTCTCTCGAAGAGGAGCGTAAACTACGGGTAGTCATCCGTAGGGTTCCTTCAGAACTTCCGACCTGCGACATTTCCGACGACCTCAAAGAGCAGAAGATTCCTGTTCGCGAGTTCATCGCATGCGCTCTCCGCGCACCAGGGCCCCATACGACATGGTTCTCGTCGTTCTAGATCGCACCCATCAAGGGAAAGCGATATTCAATCTCACGACCCTCTGCGGCCTCTCCGGCGTTATCGTCGAGCCGCCGCGCAAAACGTCTGTGCCCTCGCAGTGTCACAACTGCCAGGTGTACGGACGGACACTCCGCACGAAACTGTCTCCTGAAGTCCAGGTGCGTTAAGTGCCTCGGCGACCACTCCACCAAGCTCAAGCTTTTTTTTTCATTACCGCCAATATATGTAGGTTAGTTTTTATGTCAATTGAACCCGGTAGATGTTACAAACGGGTTGTAGGTTTATTTTAAAAGATTTCTCACATACCGTCTGGGTATATGTTTGAGTAAGTCTTTTAATAGTTTGGATTCACAATTGGAAACAGTAGGTGTGGCTACAATCGGGTTTTAGGTTTATTAAAAATTTTCGCGTTTAAAAATACAATTGAAACCGGTGGTAACCGATTTGGTGCAGACGAGGTTGCACGAGTCATCTAGTCAACTATAAATGTATAATAGTTGATAAATAACATTTAAAAGTAGTATTTTTGTACTTACGTTTCGTATGTTTGAATACACTTTCCTGTGTAATCCAAAACGTAATCTCGTATTATGTACCGATTATACTATTTCTAATAACAACGTTTAAAATCCACCACATTTTGATGTACATGCATTAAACTTTCCAACAGTTTAAAGTTTCAGCAACTGTATAATTCGCACCTTTGTTGTTTTCGAAAAATCTATAAACAATTGCTTTGAAATAGTTAAACGTATACGAGAAGCCAGAAGTCTTGGTATTCTCCTTAACGAGCGACTTAATTTTGAGTCTCATGTACTTGAAATTGCTCGTAGCTGTTTTTTTAGACTCAAAGTTTTATACAAGATACGTGATTTCTTAAAAACTTATTCTATGCGAAACCTTAATACTCTCCAAGCTCAATTACTGTATCTCAGTTTATAGCCCTTGTCTATTGAGTAGAACTAAAAAACTTCTTCAACGAGTCCAAAATGCATGCGCCCGGTTCTGCTATCGTATCCCACCGCATGCTCATGTAACGCCATATCTAAATGACGCACAAATTTTAAAAATGGAGGTACGTTACTTCTCTAAACTACTCGTCGGAGTTGTAAAATCTGAACATCCGACATAACTGTACAACAAATTTGAGTGGTTAGGCCAACAATGGAGAGTCGGGAATCGTAGTAACTTAAGCTGTCTAAGAGTTCCTAAGCACAAAACCATTGCCTTTCGAGGTAGCTTCAGATACCAGGTCACAAAATGCTGGCACTATATTCCCCCACCCATCCGTAATTCTATATCCTTATTTGCATTCAGCTCAAAGTTTAAAACTTTTCCACTTTCAATGCAAATACTTAGCCTGTTATTCTACGACTTTCTATTTTTATTTATATGTATGTATATATATATGTATGTGTGTCTGTATTAATATATTCATTGTTCCTTATCATCATCATCATTACCGTTATCCCACTTAAGTAGGGTCGGCACAACATGTTTTCTTTTTCCACTCTCTCCTGTTAAATGTCATCTCAGTATTCACACCTTTTACGCACATATTATTTTTCACGCAGTCCATCCATACCTTTTTCGGTCCTCCTCTACTATATCCGTCCACAAACATACTCAACACTTTTCTAGTTACATGTTTTTCATCTCTCCTCATGACATGCCTATACCATGCTAACCTATTACTCCTCCACTTATCTGTCACTGGTGCTATTTTTAAACTTCCTCTGATATACTCATTCTTAATTTTATCCATTCTAGTCACACCACACATCCACCTTAACATACGCATCTCTGCCACATGTAATTTTCTCTCATTATTGTTATTATTATCTCATATTTCATATTAAACTTCAATTACCATTTATTTTTTTCCAAACTTATATAAGTTCACTACACGAAACACTACCTAACATTTAATATGCACACCATCTCTCGGTAAACACATAACTCTTTGGGTCTCGAGTGAAAATCAGCGCTGAAGGACTAACCTGACACAGTGGCACACACGCTGACTCGGGCCCATTTTCCACACACGCACTTAACCATCAATTTGTATTTCTATTTTTCATTGTTTATATGCATGTTTTTTCTTTTTTTAATTGTACGTGTTTTCATATTTACTTATGTGTGTTGCAAA
Source organism: Antheraea pernyi (assembly GCA_015888305.1). Classification (NCBI taxonomy): domain Eukaryota; kingdom Metazoa; phylum Arthropoda; class Insecta; order Lepidoptera; family Saturniidae; genus Antheraea; species Antheraea pernyi. The sequence continues at coordinate 168,010 of MU158997.1, forward strand.
TAATGTTTTTTCTTTCTTTCTTTCTTTGAAACTGTTTCAGGATTTTTTTCGTTAGTTTTGTAAATTCGACTTATAAATAGGTACATACCATTATTCTATAATATTTTTGGTGTAACGCAACCCGCGGTCACTTTTGCCTTGGGCGATTTCCCTTTCGAAAGGTATCAATTCATAGTAAAGCTATATAGCGAATTATATTATAACTAAAAAGCTGCAGATGCTTCATAAGCGCTTTGACAGTGCCTTGTTACAACTTACTTACTTACTTTTGGCGGCTGCCCTGTCAATCCGCCCGTATCTAAGCAACATATAACTATTTCTTTTTCACCACCGATATTGAGAATATGCCATCTCACTTCTACATTTTATCTAAGATAGTGTGGCGTTACAATATTACTTATGTATGTGTGCGTTATCGTGCCATTTGTTGTGTCAAAATATCATGTAGGTAACGTATCTACAGCTTTTTAATTATAATATGATTGTATATAGCTGGTTCCCATTTGACATTATGCTACACCTACCGTTAAAAGGTAGTCCGGTGAAGCTGCTAAGGCCTTGCTAGGTCAATAGCGTGGTTAGTTCGAGAAAAAAAACCTACCGTTAATACAATAACCAACTTCTAACTTCTTTGTAAACTTAATAATGGCGAAACTTTATACTTTATACGTTAAACAAATATATAGAATATTATTCGACTTAAGGTATCAAAATTTATCTAATTAAGTTGAAACCCTCAATTTTTTTATTGACCTGTAATATCGCTTCGTTAGAAATATGGTCTTGTAAACTGTGACCATGCATTATTATTAGTGCCGTGTAAAAAAATATTAAACGCGAAAAATCACTACGTTACACTATACGAACATGTAACGTTAGTGTAGCTATTATAATAACACTCAAAATGCAAATAATATCTTCGCACGATGAAACTGAACCATATTGACATTATACGCGGTTCTCGAGATTCCATATAATGCCATTCCATATTCCATTCCACCTTGAGTTTCTTGTTACTTAGGTAGATCTATATATACCTTTTGTATATTTTTTGGTATATAACGCGCTCAATAAGTGTAATTTATTTAAAAGTATATTTGTGTTTTTTATAATAATAATTGCCGGATATATACTGTATACCTATTACAATTAACACTATGTTATATTAAATATTAAACAATTATTATCTAATTTTTATGACGAATTTTATATCCTTTATTATTATGTGCAGAAACGTAATTTTTGATGAGATTATGGCTACTAGTGCGACTAGATTAGAAAGATATATTTTGGAATAATGGAATGTAACAAAAAAAATTAATTGTACCTTGTTCCGGGATTTTCAGAAAGAAAATAGTGCTTTGCTATATCGACGAACTTGATTACAACTTCAGTATGACGACAGCACTAATTCATATCTTTTTGCATCTTATAATCCATATATATAATAAAAATGAAGTGAATGTATGTAATATCAAAGTAACACTTTCTTACTGATTGGGTGTGAAAGTATACAAGATACTGACAAAAATGCAATTTTTAAAATTTTTGTCGGTCTAAACCGATTTTAACGGGAATTTGACTAGGAGGCATCTAAATTTTTTTTTTTTCGAACTGACTACGTTATTGACCAAGCAAGGTCTTAACAGCTTCACCGGACTACCGAGGCAGCTAAAGTTACAGCGGGTTACTTTAATTTATACTAGCTGTTAACCGTGGCTTCGCCCGCGGTGCTTTCTCCATAAGGGTTCGATGGATCTTCACGAGACTTTCACCGACAGATAGTTGACCTTACAAAAAGTAATTTAATTTATTTTAATTTAGACTATCTGTTAACCATGGCTTCGCCCGCTGTGCTATCATCAAAACAGTTAGACCGATTATCACGGTACTTTCACTGTTAGATAGCGAACCTTATAAAAAGGAATTGAGGTTATTTTATTTTAGACTAGCCTAGCTTAGTCTGCATGAAATTTAGCGCAAAGATTTCAACTCATACTTTATTTTTAATTAGAGATATAATTCTCAGCTTATTATTTACAATTCGACATTATAATTATTAATAATTTTAATGATATAGAGGTATTCCTAATAAGACCTTAGATTATAAACGTATTACGTAAATAGTCCCATAATACAATTTCTTGAGGAACAGACAAGCGTTTATTTTTATGTATAGTCACAAAATCTTAATTATAATGGCAATGTATATTAAATGTAATGGAAATCTTTAAAATAATATTTTAAGTTATTGTTTCGCTAGTAAATTGTGGGTTAAGGTTCCAATGTTGCTGATGACAAACCTCATTTCGCACGGTGTTAGCAAAAATTTTTTTTTCTCGCACTGACTACACTGTTGACCTGGCAAGGTCTTTACAGCTTCACCGGACTACTTGCTGTTAGTATTTATATATCTAATGTACACTTTACATGTTACTGTAAGTGGCGTGCGTGTCATACTTACAATTGCTTTTAAAGAGCATTTCTATAATTGTACATAGTCACACAATTTTATAATTCTTTAATACTAAAAAAAAAACGCGTGCAGAACTGCGGGTACAGCTAGTTGTACATAATATTAGAGGTCCGCCGTTAGCGCGCACCACTCATAAACTGTTCGATAAATTTCGATAATTTATTCTCTGTTACTTGGTCCTTGCCTAAAACATATATCACGTTAAATTCATTTAGTATAAAGTTATTAAAGTATTTAAGAAACTACGATGTATGTTTTGTTGCCGTGAAGAAGTGGCACAAGCGGTGGTGGCTTATGTTTTTTCCTCTGTACCTACATAAAATATTTTTTAAGATAACAAATCACGCAGACTATGTTGCGGGTAAATGCTAGTATTTAAATATATTTTTTAACACTTTTGTAACTATAACGTTTAAGTTATTTCTTTTATTTCCCTTGTGTTTTAAAAACCTCGCGACTAAAAAGTCTATGCACTATTAATATTCTTTATTTATGTTAAGATATTTTATGTAAAGTATCCAACATAATATAATTACTATTACTACTACTCATTTCTACTGATGTACCTAATTTTTTTTTAATAAGCCAAAGCACTATTGCTAATCTACATAAATAATTAATTCTTTGTTTTTCTCGTGTGGGGTTCCTGTATTATTTCGCGGATCGCAGTAGAACTTTGGCAAGGTGTTGTGTTCACGCCAGCGAGGTCTCTAAATTAGTAAAACCATTGTACAACGGAAGGGGCGCGAGTCGTTTTACTTCAAAGACGGGGAAACGAAATCACGACTAAAGGTTTGTGTGGTATAAAATTGTTGTTGTACCCCAGCATGCGATTAATAGAAATAATTTAAATTCGTCAGAAATTTCTTAACAATACAAACTGCATAACTATCCGTCGAAACATATGCATACGAATTACAACTTCTACGAAATTTCTTCTCTGAATCTTAATAAACGTTTTACAAACGATCGCTTTGACTAATTGACCATTAAACCATCGAATACGTGCCAATAAAATGTAAATGTTTATTTTTCTGACGAAACCCGACTTAATCCGGAATTAGTATAAGGATTTTGCTCGGTGTTGTTATGTCATTGTACACAGTTAATACATACATATGAATAAGAATGAATTGTTTGTTGTTTGTCCGTTTTAGTCCTTGAAACCGCTGAATCGTTTATGACGAGACTTTTAGACTAGTAGACGGAGGACTTTCAGATTATTATCTTAACCAAATATCAAACATTTTATCATAATGTTTAAATAGTAGTGTTGATATATAACATAAGTAATTGAAAATCGGTAAAATAGTTATATGGTTTGCGTTAACACAAAAATTACAATAAAAAATTGCACGCATACACATGAAAATGGAAGGGTTTAATTTTTTTTCCCTTATCAAACTGAAATAGTTTAGAAAATTATCCGATACGAAATATATATAAGAGTTGTTGTGGTATATTATATGCTTGGTACACATATATGTTTCAACAACTCATATATGTATGTATAGTTAGCTTAGCTTAGGTTAGCTCAGATAGGTCGCGAATTTCATACGGGAGGCGCTTCGCTTTTTCGGAGTGCCCCCGTACCTGCGGCGGCTGTTGGAGGCGTACCTGGAGGGTAGAGAGGTCGCTTTCGTGGACGCCAGAGGGCAGATAGTCCGACGCGATACGGCGTGCGGGGTTCCACAGGGGTCGGCCTTGGGCCCGCTCCTGTGGAACATGGGCTACGACTGGGTGCTCCGCGGTGCGCTCCCTTCTGGAGCGCGCCTTATTTGCTACGCGGATGACACCCTAGTCGTAGCCCGTGGGGGGGAAATAAAAGAGCTGTTGCGCCTGGCCACGGAGGCCGTCACCCTCGTGGTCGGGCGTATCAGAAGACTGGGCCTCGAGGTGGCCCTCGATAAAACCGAGGCCCTAATGTTCCATGGGCCTCGGCGAGGGCCGCCTCCGGGGGCCCAAATTTATGTGGAGGGTGTCCGCGTCAGGGTGGGGACCCAGATGAAGTATCTGGGCCTCATCCTGGACGGACGCTGGCGGTTCGAGCCCCACTTTAAGGGGCTCGGACCGCGCGTAGTCAAGGCGGCAGCGGCGCTTGGACGACTCCTCCCCAATACGGGGGGGCCGGGTGCCGTCTGCCGCTGCCTCTACATGGGGGTCGTTCGGTCCATGGCCGCCTACGGGGCGCCGTTGTGGGTCGACGCCCTCAGCGCTACCAATATCCGTGCGCTGCGAGCTGCGCAGCGTACCGTGGCGTTGAGGGTGATTCGAGGGTACCGAACGGTGTCCTCGGCGGCGGCCATGGTGTTGGCCGGCTCCCTTCCCTGGGAGCTAGAGGCAGAGGTGCTTGCCGCCGTATATGAGTATATGGCGGCCAAGAAACGAATTGGGGAGCCTCTAGCTCCCAGAGAAATAGAGGAAAGAAGGAGAAGAGTGAGGGAGGAGATGGTAGAGAGGTGGAGGCAGGACCTGGCGGACGCGCGTTACGGTCGATACACGATCGACGCCGTTCGCCCGGTCCTGTCGGAATGGTATCAGAGGAAGGGGGGCTCCCTGACGTTCCGTCTGGTGCAGGTGCTGACCGGGCACGGGTGCTTCGGTTGGTACCTGCACCGGATAGCACGCAGGGAGCCGACCGCCGTATGCCATCAGTGCGGCGTTGACCCGGACACCGCGCAGCACACTCTGTCTGAGTGTGCTGCATGGGAGGAGCAACGTCGCACTCTGGCTGCGGCGGTAGGGCAAGACCTCTCACTGCCGAGCGTGGTTGCGGCCATGCTCGGTAGTGAGGATAACTGGAGCGCAATGGCCTCCTTCTGTGAGGAAGTCGTCTCGCAGAAGGAGGCGGCGGAGAGGGTCCGTGAGCATGACCCTCAAAGTGGCCGTCTCCGCCAACGGAGGACGGGCAGGAGGAGGCGTCAGTTTGACCGCCTCCTCGCACTGTAACCGGACCAGGGAAGATGGGTCGGGGGGCCCATCTTCCCATTGCACAGGTCCGGCGGACGGAGGAGATGGCCGGTGTGTACACGGCTGTCTCCCAACAAGACGGGGCCCGGCGGCAGCGCTTTTGCTGCTGGGCCAACCGCTGGGGCGGCACGATGAAGTCTATAGAGATCTCGTGCCGCCCCAACTATAGCGGACGACGTACACCGTGGGGTTTTAGTCCGTGCGAGTCGGACATAACCCACCCTCTCCCCCGAGAGGGTGGTGTATCCATAAGGGATTTCCCCACGATAAAAAAAAAAAAAAAAAGATAGGTCGCGAATTGAATGTATCAGGCAACAGCCTTTTTTTCGTTTTTATCAACGTGGGGAAATCCCTTATGGATACGCCACTCTCTCGGGGGAGAGAGTGGGTTATGCCCGACTCGCACGGACTAAAACCCCACGGTGTACCGTCCGACCGTATTGTTTGGGCGGCAAGGGATCGAACTATGCTAGTCTACTTGGATAGCCGCCCCAACGGTCCGCTCGGCGGAAGGTGGCCGCCGGGCTCCTTCCTAATAAGGAGACACACTGGGTACACACCAGCAGCCTCCCCTCGTCCGCCGGACCTGTGCAATGAGGGGATGGGCTTCCTCCCTCCGATCCTCCGTTGATAGAGAGGGCCGCTCAGAGTGTTATCCTCGCGAACCCTCTTCGCCGCCTCCTTATGCGAGTTGACGTGCTCGCAGAAGGAGGCCATCGCTCTTCATGACTCCTCACTGCTGAGCATGGCCTAAACCACACTCGGCAGCGACAAATCTGTACCCACCACCGCAGACAGAACGCGGCGCTGTCCCTCCCACGCAGCACACTCAAACAGAGTAGTCCAAGCCGCTAGTAGTCAAATAAAATCGGCTAAGTGCCTTAAGCGCTCGCCTTAGTAGTCCGGCGAAGCTGTTAAGACTTTGTTAGGTCAATAGGGCATAGTCAGTTCGAAAAAAAAAAACTTGTAAACTCGTGTCGTAAGAAGTGTGATAATTATTATTGTTATTAAAAGGAAATGAGTGATCATTTGTTGTGGTATTATACATAGGTCTCAAATATGTATAAGAGTATTTAACTCGTTTATTAAAACTTTTATCTACTTTAAGTAAATTATATAATTGCATTAGTTATTCACCTAGTTACGTTTTATGAAGCTGAAGGGACGTAATTTCAGTATGAGTTGATAAGCATAATCAAATATTTAAATTTCAGTCGGATTTCCCTTTCAAGGAAGAATTCTAATGCAGGTACGATGACCTGAATCACCAAAGGTGGGCAACAATTACAATTAGAGGAGTGAGGGCGGGCGGTGCGGCGGCGCGAAAGGCGGGCGGGCGGTTGGTGCGGCGTGTCAGTGGACGCGTCAGTCGGCAATCGCGTACCGTGCGTCTTGTCGCCGTGACCGCCGCCGCGCTGAGCTGATGAGTGGCGGGTATTATGCCGGCGAGGCGCACCGGAGTCGCTCCCCACGTGCCGCGAGCTCGCCGGCCGCCGCCGCCGTCGCCACACCGCCGCGACGCCCCTACTACGCCGTCGTCTCTAACTCGTACAACATAACGCACGCGGTTACAAGTCTCACATCTAGCGGAATGTAAATATTTATGGATGTCAGTTTTCAGTTGTTTAGATTGGCTGTGAATTTTAAGGTACGTAAGTAATGTCTGGTGTTTCGATTTTTGCACGACGGCATTTTAGTACCAATACAACAAAGGCGATGAGGGATAGTCATAAAATTTGATTAATCAAGTAAAATATGAATTAATTGGCATGTCTGTTCGATATTGTATTATTCTTTGTGCCTCTGTACATAACTTGCTAATGGTGACTTCAGTTAATGGCGTTCAAAGTACCCCTTTTATATTTCGATCGATAGTTTACCATTTAACGTAGTTAGCGTTGGTCGAACAGATTTTTCATATTACATTACGCGATTAAAATATTACGCGGAGCGGCAGTAAGCGAATTGTCGCGCCACCGCGAATATCTTCATGGTTACTGTAATAACAGTTCTTTGTTTATAATATTTATGTAGAGATAATAAACTAATAATTTTATATTAAAAAAATAGTTCTTTATTATTATCAACAAAAATAACTTCATACGTTAAAATCAAATGTATACATATATACGTAAACTTTTACATCTAATCGTTCCTGAATAAATAAGTGAAAATCCCGAATAAATTTCATAGTGACTCTTACATCCATCAATCAGTTTATTTACATAAGCACGTTCACACTTCATATACATTGAAAAATATACACGACTGTCTCTCGTACACATCCATCTACATAAACTGAAAGAACAAAGTTGCTCTATCTCTCTGCTACTGGAAGCATTCAACGGGTGTAAATGAAAAGTTGTAAACGTGTTCGTTTGTTATTTCAATTAATTAAAAGCTTGTTTCGACTCCTGTAGTTATAGCTGAAATATTTTCATTGTTATGATAAATAACATATTTATTGGCATAAAATGTTTAGGTGAGAATGAAATCGGCAAGGCGTGTTCGTGTACATGAAGATGCTATTCGTCATAGGTAATCCCTATATTATTACCGTAAATTAATTATATTTTAATATTCATCAGTAGTTTTATTTAGAAAATGTAATAACTAAAATCAGATTTTTGTTTAATTATAAATATTTAAATAATACTTTATCAATTAACAATCACATTTACAACGTTTTTTTTGTTTGCTAAAAATCATAATATGTAGCTAGAATGTAAACTTAATAACTTGAAGAGATTTTAAATAATAAGCGTGTGTACTTTTTAAAATGTTTTAACAATTATTTTACTAATATTCATCTCCAATGTGATTTCTCGATTACAATTTAATGTAAAAATATATTTCACTAAAATAATCGAAAAACGTTTTTGCAAATATCTTTAAATCGGAACATTTACATTAAAATCTTCTATTCCATTCCAAGCTAAGGCATAAAACTATTCTACATTTCTGTAAACACATTAACAGAATATAAATATAGACATAGAAATATATTCTAGTGTAAATATGGATTCTTTTTAAATATATATGTAAATATGACTTTCTATTGAACATCATCCGCTTGTACTTTTGCAGTTAGTTGAGTCGTTATTATTCACACGCCGTATATTTTATACAAAACATATAATTGAATATAATATAGCGTATTTTAACTCTTAATTTCCATAACCTAATGAGAAATAAAAAAAAGAAATTAAACTATTTTTCAGTTATTATAATCGTAAAATTTTTATAACACATTTGTAAAAATCTGTGATCAAATTTAATTAAAACCGTTTGACTTAACAATCAAGGTTTACATTATAATCTATGGCACATTACTAATTATTGAAATAACTATGCTCGGCCTTTATAAATAATATGAATTACCTGGAATACACCTACATAATTACTATTTACATCTAAGAAGTACTTTTTAGTAAACATACATAATATAACTTAAATGTTAATTATTTCGTGTTATATATTGTACACTACTTTCCTACTTTGACACAGTTACAAACTTCACATTTTAGAAGTACATCTCTGGTATTTTATGATAGCAACGAAGAGAGAAGGATGATATTTGAATAATATAGTTCTTTAAATATTTTGATATGTAAAGGATACTTATGTACATCTACTTGAGTACTTAGTTGTATTAATTGTAGTTACAGAACAACTCATATACATCAAATAACAACAATACTACTAAAGCTACTAAATGTCACAAATTTTGGAATTCATTGCATCCTACGCAAAGACACAATTCGTTTTTGTTGATAGAAACTATCACCTGATTAATTTGTGATTTATCACGAAAGAATTTATGGTTAATAAAACGAGATTGGACCCATGCACAAGCTCTAGATAGCAACGATACAAGGTCATTACAACCATTCACTCGTATCTATTTTATTACTACCTACAATTCAGACCTCGTACGACGCGAACCATTCTAGTATTACTTGTCGGGTTTCAGTGGGCGTATATTTAAGTCATTATTTGTATATCTGATATGTCGTAATGTCTAATAATTGCTTAGTATCCGTCATTAGCTTGATACTCTAAAAGATAGAAATATTGTAAAGAGTCCATCTGATGCGTCTGCTTTACGCTGTCAATATTATATATTCTGAAATTAGATTAACAAAATGTTGAAAAACGGACACATTGGAAACAAAGGCTGACTGTTATAAAAGTTACAAGTATTTAATGAACGTATTCTTTATAACGTAAATAACGACTTGTAAAGATATAGATGGAATAAATTCTGACAGTCGGCGAAAAGGCATCGATCAATTGCAAATACACCAACAAAAGCATATTTAGCGCCATAAAAAAGGAAAGGCAAAATGTATTTTGATATAACCAAACAATCTACTAGAAACACGATAATTTTGTCCGACTACAATGCGACCATACTTAACCTCATTGTGGAGCATCCCGAGCAACGTTGACCCATCTGGCTGGCTCCCGATACCCTGATCAGCGACGCCCCTTTCGGTATCTCTGTGATTATCAGATAGGACATGGAATGCAATAGAGACGGACTCGGTGTACATTCACTCTGCCGCCGAGCAGACGGTGAGTGACTTGTTCCTCCTGTGTCAAATAATCCCTGTGGATTATTTGTAATTTCAGGAGCATATTTGTTCGTTTCCGACTTAGACTGAAAGCCTCGGCCTCACAGCCTGGGTCATGAGAAAAAAGTAGTATTATCTATATATAGTAATATAAAGTATTATCCCGTACGAGCTCACATGCTGAGGAATTAAGCCGCGGTAAAAAAATTGAAAGGATTAATAAATATCTCTTTCAAAAATTAACAAGAAATAGAAAATCGTCACAAATTAAGAAGAATATAACCCCTTTAAGATTATCAGGAGGATTGTTAATTGTGTGGATACGGAACCAGGAGGGAAAATTCCTCGTTGAAATTGAATTGCGATAGAGGCTATAGTTGCGGTCGGTGATGGATATTACATTAGGGAGCCTCCTTTGGAAGCAGTGTTTGCCAGTAGGTACTAAAGCATGCGTGAGCAATTAATATAGTTTTAGCACCAAGCGGGCAATCAGCTATATTGAGGTTTTTATTTTGTGCAGTACAACATAACCCGTCTACTGTCTTCCGTAGCGGGCCGGGTACCCATTATGAGTTTTCATCTACAACAACAAATGCGAACATATCGGCCTTAATAGCAGGCGTGCCCCAGTGCAGAATCGTTTGACGTATACCCATAATCCGTAATTATCAAGCACGATGATAGGTAGGGATCGGGACCATGATAAATGTAGTGATAAACTGGACATAGTGACTATTTTTTTAATTACCGCGTTTCGAATCAGTCAATGTACACCCAGCAGGCGTCAAACTTGCATGCTCGCATTACAACGACATGTGATGGATTGCTGGTATCTCTGTGTCTTCGTTGTTTTTGGATTACGTGTACTTTCACCATTAGGCAGAGATGCATCACTTTACTGTGATATAGTCTGGACACTCAAGGCCTTTTTTGGAAAAATGAGCCAAACCACTCTTATACATAATTCAACCAGATTAAAAAATGTGAACTCCAGAAATTGGCAGCAAGTCGCTGTCGTGGCGTTAACATTTGGGAGGTCTTCATAAAATAAATCCCAATGAGTTAAAGTCAATAACGACGTATTCGAACATCATGTGTAAGGTTATAAGCTCGGTTGTTATAATGAGCTTTAAGTAGCTTGAGAGTAACATAAAACTTTCAGTAGGTATGTTTCGGAAGCACTTGGAATCTAAACCTATTTATTCTTTTATCGTTCCTTCCTTCTTTCGGTTAAATTGTTATGCTTATAATCAGATTCAAGCAAGAATATTACTGCAGCTGCTAAAAAATTTAATAAATTATCATTGAAATGGTAACTGATATTAAACACAATATTGTAACAACAATAAGTTATCATTAGTTCTTACTGGTCAAGTTAAACTGCATTGTATGTTTAATTCACTAATTTACCTACAAGAGTAATTTCACGCCAAAGGTAATTAAGTACAAGGTGTACATAATATTAAATTCATCGAGAGAGAATAATTAAGGGTGAAACTTTGACACAGACTTTGATGTCAACATGTCGCCTTATGTTACACTTGTAAGTTTGTTGATGTAATGATGTTATTCGCTAGAATGATAACGGTTTGAACGTATTTTAGGATATTAACCAATATAATTGTGTCGTTACATTTCAAAATGCTTTAAATCCATCTTCAAACGTTCATATAACATGTTTAGGTTTTTTAAGATTTCCAGTCTTTATATACCGAAAACGAAGTTACAATTTTGCCTTTCATAAGGTTTTTAGTTATTTTTTTATGATCTTCATATTTTACATGTACAAAATTTGAAGATCTTGAAAAATAACGTAAAATATAAGGAAGGGTTAAAATTGGATTTCGCTGATTTTGAAATGTAACGACTCAATTAATTGTGCTTTGTTTTTTTTTTCATTCTTTATAGTATTATTACTATTCCCGACAATAAAGATAATTCAAGTGTTCTATTAAATATCTCTTTACCGAAAGGTTTAAAATGAGCTTACCGCCCCCAGGTTTCCTTATCCCAATTAAAAGTTGTATTTACAACCGTAAAAGTACGTTGTGATGTTTAAAATATGCCTAATTTGTACACGTAGGTGATGGTTTACGCATGCTTCCACTAGAATCTTCCGTCTGTCAGGATACTATGTTAGTATACAGTATTGTTTTTGTTTTCCACCACCCAATTCTATTAGCATAATAAGTATAACGAAATCTTAAAGTCAAGTAACTATTTCATCACAACGTTCCATATCTAATAGCCGTTAAATTAAAATATAACGTAGACAAAATTGGAATTTTGTCGCCTGTAATGAACTGAATATGTATCATTATTCTCAATATTTATTATAATTTTTAACCAATATAATTCAAAAAGCGACTATACAATTCTTTTCGCCTGATTTTAAATTTGTAACCCCTCAATGTTGAGAGAATGAACAACAGTGTATGGCGAATGTTGCTTGTCACGCTTCATGTGGATGTGATGCAAATAAGTTAGTATGATCTTAGCTTTTGTTACGAGTAGTTTGCCTGAAATATTTCTATTATGTGTTTTTATATCTAATAAATTAATTTAAAGCAAACAATAATAATATATCCTGTAATCGATTACATATAGTGCAACGTGTACTATGCTTTATGAACGCCAAGATCACTCAAGATATGTCCAAAAACAGGTACTTATTCGTTAACAAAATCGTCACAAAATAATAGATGCTTATTACAGACAATTATTAAGAAGCCCTATATATTCTTATTAGATATATATATTATAGAATGATGCACGTGTATTATCTGAGGATGGTCTGTTTAGAAGAGGCTTTTTCCACTCTGAGCTGGTTCAATGTTTTCTTTTATTATTTTATTTCGCTTTTATCCTGCAATTGCAAAGTAAAATAAAATTTTAAATACGTAATTCCGTCCCATTTTTACTATTAATTTTACATAGAGTTTTTTTTATTAAAAAGTACTATTTTATATGAGAATGTGAAACATATTCACAATATTTTTGTTGAAAAGGGGCTATTTTAACATTCGTTCACATAGTTTGTATTATTTTTTCTTTAATTTTTTTATAAATTTACCTTGGTATGGTGACAGCCCTTCTTGGATAGAGCCCTTTAGTACGGTTTTATACAGATACTTTTAAAAATCGTTTGAATACAATTCACCTGACGTTATATGGACGGATATGATTATATACCAGGTCTAAAATATGCACGGCCTTTAAATATAGCAAAAATATCGAACTGTGATTCACCTTACCATAGATTTATAATATGAAGGTAATACAGTGTTGTAAAAATATTTCATGGTTATGTCACAATGTCTTTTCATTAGAAGCTCAATGTCTTTTTCTTAATTTTAATTTTGATTCTTTGGCGAAAAATAACATATTTCCAAAATAGTAACGTGTCGTGTATGTAATATGCATGTATTATATTAGACAATATTAGTTTGTAATATTATGGTCTATATAAATGTGATTTTATTTTTTTTATATTGAAAAGAATTAAGAACGTGTACATAATAAGATTAGCATAACTGTGATATAAAAATGTTGGCATAATTCTATAAAAGAATTTAATTATATTAAATTTTCTCTATTTATTTAAAGAAACAACCTGTCATACAAAATAGGCATAATTGTTGGACAAGTAAAACGCTGCTATTATATTTCAGTGCCAATAACAGAATATACAATTTAAAATAAAAAAAGGAAAGCTAGGAGTACATACTATATAGTAAAACTGTAAAAATATGAGTTATAGAGGAGGGCCGTATATTATACTTAATCTATATTATTTCATGTATACTAATCACAACGCAAAGTTGTACGTTAACAAACTGACATATAACTCTTATGATTGTTTCTTGAAGTCTGTATAAAATAACAGAAAGTTTAACAAATATTGTATTATTAGTCAATTACAAATTCAGTAAGCAGCGATTTACATTACGTCGATTGATATCCAAAGGTAGTTTTAAGAAGGAATATATTTTCTCGAATAATGATACAAATATATTATTATTATAATCTTCCTTTTCTGTAAGAAATAATGTTTTACGATAAGTGTAGAGAATGTTTCCTGTCATCGTTTAGGCTAGAAAAGTAATCGGGTGAGCATAGTTGCGGTGTAATTGGTTGCAGTGAGAGTAAGAGTGGCGGCGACCGGCTGGCGACGCCTCGGATGTCGCTACTCGGTAAGCCGCTCAGCTACCGCGCTACGCGACGCGACGCGCGTTACCGCCGCCTTCAGTCTAAGTTCTACAATTTTCTTGAAAGGCCGAGAGGTTATAAGGCAGTCGTTTATCATATGCTAGTGTAAGTATTGCTTTTATCTATATTTACGACGATTTGTGTAATTTGTGGTATGTTAAATTGTTACTCTATAGAAATATAAAGCTCTATATTTTAAATAAGTATGTTTAAGTGTATGTTGGATATAAAAAACTAGAAGAAAAAACAAGTCTTTGAATGATTTTCTATTATGTGTACTAATAATATGTATCGAATTAATCTTATTGTACCTTTATTACAATAGTTTTATTGTATTTAGATAATCTCATTTATACCGGTAAAAATAGGGACACAATACAGTATCTACACGATGTTTACTTTTAGCAGTTTAATGCACTTTGTGAAACATTGTTAATGTAGTAAAATTGTCTTTATGCTAGAGATGATCATGAGAAAAAAAAATCTCGAACATCCACGCTTTTTTTGGCGTTACTAATTACATCGAATTATTGCCTCAATTTTTCGCTATAGATCGATAAAAAATAGTGATATATTTGTTAATTTGTAAATAGTTACTATCTTATTACTCGCTACGTAAGTGGCTAAAGCAAAATGAAAACTTCTACTAGGAATTTAAAATACAATCAGTATTAGGACGTAAAAACGACGTGTTTAATTAAAACCTTCGAATAACTGAAGCCTATTGATTTCGTTAATTTGAATTAAAAACTTTTTTTACATTAAGGTCTATCATAAAATTTATTAACTTTGTCAAAATAAAGAAAAAATTCTTATATCAGTATAGAATATAAATAACTTTCTGAACTCTGATCGGGACCTAGTACATTGCTACGTAACATTTTGCTTCTGTAGATAAAGCAGAAAATGTGATATATTGTAAAAATACATCGATTATGTAAATCGATATAGGGTTTGATATATCG
Source organism: Antheraea pernyi (assembly GCA_015888305.1). NCBI lineage: Eukaryota > Metazoa > Arthropoda > Insecta > Lepidoptera > Saturniidae > Antheraea > Antheraea pernyi. The sequence continues at coordinate 183,207 of MU158997.1, forward strand.
GTTTAATTTGATATATCGATGGCAAACACCATTGTTCAATTGAAATCTATACTTATATTTCGAACACCTCTACCTAATATTTGCTGACAACGACGGATTAATGAGTTTTGGCGGGGTCTTAGATTGTTATGTAGTGGTTTTTATTTTAATCTTTGGTTATTTGACCCTATATTTTTAATATTGGTGGTATGTTACTAATATATTTCGGTTATTGTGCATACGTGAAATTAATGAGAAATGATATCACAGAGGACGAAATCTGAGATGTTATAAAAACTCTTTGGAAAGTTTTTGAACAATTAACACATCATCACAAAACACTAATTGTAATACTACTTGATCGTATCTGCAATTTCTTGCAATATTGAGGTTTATATACAGTGGACGCAATCACAAAAAACGGAGCATCGAATAATATTTTCTTATCCTCCAATGAGTTTCTCTTTTCAAATTACGAATAATCTAAAGACGAGTTAGCCGTATTTTGCTAAAGATTTTTTAACTTATCTCCAATTTGTGTTTCAGTTAAATACGCCCCGTTTCCTTATGACGCGGCGATAGGATAGTTTAAAATTCTTATGAGTGTAGTTTTTATTTATAGTATGATTATCAAAGATTTCGAGTTAAGTAATACATTACTTCGTCCTTTTTACTCAAAAGACCATTCTTCATACAGGTTTCTGATGGTTTTCATGTGCTTGTCATTGTCTGTATTCTCAACTATCGAAGAATACGAAGCCAAGGCCGGTATAGTTCTGTTCTACATGGAGACTGTGGTGGTTGTTTGGTTCGCAATAGAATTCGTCTTAAGGTAAATCTTTGATACCATTATAACTTGATTTATATAGGTATATAGATTTTGAAATAAAACTAGTTGGTACCCGCAACTTCGTTTTCGTTAAAATACCTTAGCTGGGTTCATCGTGGGTTATCCTTTATATTATATTACTTTTAATTGTAATTTTAACAATACTGCTTAACCTCAATGGTATGTTATCTAGATAACCTCTGCAAAGTGTTCTATTTGCCAATAATTGTTGTCAAAATCGGTCCAAACGTTTTGAAGATTAGCTCGGATAAACAACAGACACTTTGATTTTATTTATATGAATATATTAAAGTCATAGTGGTTGGATGGTTAGACTAATGGAATATCGATCCGATGTCCGTTGGTTTTAGTGTAGACATGAAATTAATGATCTGCCGTTCTGCGCGCATCACGCAAAAACTACTGGATAGATTTAGATCATTTTTTCTAGTTATACTTCTTAGAACCTTGGTCATTATAAAAAAAATCACGATATCTTCTTTTATTTTAAAGTTATAAAAGTTTCAAGAAACTACGATTATTAAAAGCATTATGTGTTCAGCGATGTGTGTTTTGTTGACGTGAAGAAGTGGAGCAAGCGGTGTGGTATGCATTCGCAGGAGAGAGGAAGTAAACAAATAAAATTGTTTACAAAGAAATTTCATATACTTTTGCTTTGATTTTCTTATGTTTATTTAACTATATATAAAATATAAGATAAAGCGCTTCTAAAGGTAACGCAGACAAAGTCATACGTATCAGCTAGTATTCGATAAATTGAATAAAATAGTCATCAATTACCAGAGACCACAGCGTAGTAAGAAAAATACACGACTAAAGATTTATAAGATCTTGTAATTTCTTATATAATATTCGCAGTAAACGTATACAAGACACTGGAATGATCACTAAAATAATCACAGTCGCGTAAAAACTACATATTACCGACTAAAACGTAGTACAAACATAGACGGGGAAACAAAATACAACACGCACTCGAATTTTATACGTTTTAATAGATTGATGTGTCTATATACATGTCGTGCTTTCGGTTCCGTTACAACTGAGTCGTTTACTGAGTCTGTTTTTTGTTTAAATATATGAAAATAAAATAAACAATGTTATTGAAGGTAAACTTTAAAAAATGTTCTACTAATCCTTTACATAAGTAGATGAATCAGTCGATTTGAGAAGAGATCTTAGTAAGTTGACCTTTTTAAATATTGTAATATTTCTATATGATTTTAAACTTATTTAAAACCAGAATAACGTGTGCTTATTGAAATTGACATATAAATCTGTACAGAGATAAGTAAATCGGTGACTTATTTTTACGCCTAAACAAGTTAATATTGTTTTATGCTTTAATTTTATTCTTATTTATTGCTACTATCTTTTATTTTATTACTATTTCTAAAAAACGTAGTTGAGGTATAGGAAGATGGCTATTGTATAAATATTCTCCGTATTCTAATACTGGCGAATAATTAAGAATGCGCGTGGAGCTGCGGACAAAGTTAGTTATACCTATAGCTTTGTATATACAAATTAATATTAAGAATACTATCTTTGTATTGCTTAAAACAGTTACCGTTGTTTTTTATGTAATTTAACCCATTTTTATTTAGCAATAAAAAATAGGTATGTAAAAACATTTTTCTTTTATTGAGAAATTCTTGGACTATAAATAATGTACAACAATTGTAGTTTAAACTCCGGTTGTATAACAGACGTTCTCTGTGAGGATACTTTCGCTGGACCAATTAGTCCTAGAGCACGCGACATTTCATGTTAAAAGCAAACGTATAAGTGCAGTTTTATGGTACCATAATGGTCTAGCCATTTCTTTTTGATACCAAAAGTTTCTACTCAGTAATTACTACCTACGTTATTTGAGTAAATACATAATATAACATAAGGAAACTCTCGCTTTGTTGAATTTTTGAAATTACATATATAATTACTAGCTATTGATCATCCACATCAAAGGACGATAAAGAATATACTATGCTTATTCCATAATATAAATAAGCACGATTGACGCACGAACGAATTCAAATAAAACACTTTAACGGTTACAATATTATTTATTTTTATGAAAAATCGATCATGTAACTCATGTAACTAATAAAACCGGTTATTTTTAATAAATTTCTTAGGTTGTATTACAAAATAATTATTTTTACAACAAAACTCAGTTCTATATCCCTTCAGTTTGATTAAACATTCTGTTAATATAACCTCAACTAAATTTATCAGATTTAAAAAAATATTGTATTTCATTTGTTTTACAAATAAATTATATGAATGAAAATAAATTTATTTAATAAACAAATTTGTTACAAAGGTTATGGTCATCAGGATGCAGATCACGATATCAAGGCTCAATAGGTCGCCTCAAATTTTTGCGGCGGCCTTTCTGCATAATCGGTAAGTGTGACTTTCTAATAATTTATATATTATGTACTGTAGATATATACAATATATATAATTTATCATCATATAGGCTCCCATCGAAAATCAGCACTGCAGTACTATTTACTGTATTGCAGATTTTTGCTGAAAGGTTTCGTCAATTGTTGGACATCTATTTTTCATTTTCAAATGTATTTTTTTTCTGTCTAAATAGTTTGTGTAATTTAATTTCATAGTATGGTTGTTCCAACAATAAAGAGTTTATTTCTTTCTTCTACAAGAAAACGTGACGATGAAGCCATGCTATGCCATGGCGATGAGAGTTTTGCTAATGCCCGCCTACTTAATCCACACTTTTAAACAAAGCACCTACGTTTGTGATTCAGCAACTACGCTCGAGAACTAACCTTCTAGTTTTATCGTATTTAATCGTGTTACCATATTATGTTATATCATCATTCAGTTATATCTACTACACGAAACGAATTAGACTGATTTTTTTTTCTTTAGGCACACCTGACTAGGGTTTTCACAATATGTTTTCGTCTTTTATGGTGTGAACTGAAATTTGGTTTATTATTTTACGATCGTCTGCCTGCTTGACGTCAATAATACGACTATACTATATTCAATTTTAATTACGTAGTGTATTTCTTATATAGCATTGATTGTAGAATAAATACTAAACAGTTGATTGTCCCAGTTTGAAGTCATATATCGTAAAGGGACAAATGAAACATATTAACAAATACTGTTTATTAATTGAAATAGATTGAGGCTAGATGTGGTAAATATAATGCTTATCAATTCTCGATATGTTCCTATATTCCTCGATATGGCCCTACGCCTTTCGTCATAAGTCGTCATAATGTGGGTCACATTCAAGTACGAGCAATCTGCTGTGTCGCGTCGCCTGTGACCTTCGCATTTTCAGTCTGGCATTCCCCAGGCGCTAGTTTCGTTTCGTGCGACCGCTATTTCGCCCACTGGGGAATAAACTCGCTCGAGACCCTTCCAGCCAGCAAACATCGGCACACGACATTACAACCGAGGACAATAAAATAAACCTGAAAATAAAATTTAAGCTACGTTTCTGCTTATTAACATTTCATATTACGATATATTCAAAGCAATCAGCGCTATTTAAAACAATATTATAGCCGCAATACGTAACCCTCAATGAAATTAGAAACCGCATTACCGATGCAAAACTAATTAATGAACAGAGAACCAGTTCTGTTCACTTATTGAAAGCTTAAAAGGCAATTTTAATGTTATAAAAGGCAGAAGCACTTACTTAAAAATTTTAAGAGATTGCAATCGCGGGTTTTCTTGGATATTTCATGAAGATGGAAAAGGTTTACTTTGAACGAAGGCACTTACGTAAGGAGCTACCTGTGGGTTTTGTGATTAAATTGATATACCCGATATTTTAATTTTCAATACTAAAGTATTAAATTACGCTTTAGATTTAATATTCATATCTAGAATAGTACTAGCTGAGCCGCGCAACTTCGTCTGCACCAAATAGGTTATTACCGGTTCCAATTTTTTATTAAAAAACTTAAAACCCGATTGTAGCGTAACTTATCGGGTCCAATTGTGACTCAAAACTATACTATATATATATAGGTAAGAAATGTCTTCCCGATATCCACTGGGTTGCTCCTTTGACCCTCACCTCCACGCCCCATTTACTATATAATATATATTTACCTAAATAAAACGTAATCTAATATACCTTTCTAACAGTGAAATAATTTTCAAAATAATTGGTCAGTTATCGAGTGGGATGAAAATTATTAATCACTAAAATTACCATTAAAAAATAGGGGTTATTGTTAGAAGGGTGAAAACTTAGGGTTATATGTATTTTTTAATGCCTCATTATAATAAAATTTAAAAAAAATGTCCAAAAAATATAAAATAAATATTAGGGGTGGACAACCCTTATCACTTAGGGGTATGAAAAATAGATAGTAGCCGATTCTCAAACCTACTGAATATGCATATAAAATTTTATAAAAATCGGTCAAACCGTTTCAGAGGAGTATGGTTACTGACATTGTTTTTTTTTTCTCGAACTGACTACGCTATTGACCTAGCAAGGTCTTAACAGCTTCACCGGACTACTAAGGCGAGCGCTTAAGTCACTCAGCCGATTTTATTTGGGCAACCAGCTCAAGGGTGCACGGCACACCTCGGCTTGGCTGTTGCCTGTACATGCAATTCGCGACCTATCAAAGCTAACCTAAGTTAAAGCTAAACTATTCATACATACATGAGTTGTTGAAACATGTATGTGTACCAAGCATACATATCTCAACAACTCTTATGTGTATTTTGTATAGGAAATGATTCTAAACTATTACAGTTCGATACGGGTAAAAACAAAAAGAAAAAACCCATCCACTTTTTATGTGTAAGCGTGTGAGCGTGCACGTGTGTGGAGGTGATATGTGTAGTGTTGTTGCAGTGATGTATTGGTCGGTGAGTTCACTGTATCGCGCGAGCAGCGTACTCAAGGGCTCCACTCCGAGGGATCGGACCTAGATTCAATAATAGAATTGTGTGTATCGAAATGCGTAGGGTTGTCACTTTATGCTTCGTGCATAAATACATTTATAAATGTGTTTAGAAGTATTAAGCTTTGAATACTTTTAGTACTTCACTAGCTGTGCCCGCGACTTTATGTGAAAAAAACAGTGATTAATAAAGTCATCTAAATGTATGAAATTCAGTTACTAATCTACTTTTCTTTCGTACTTTGGTCGGTGGTCATTTAAATTACAATACCTTTTGATAGACCAAACCGATTTTAATGAAATAAAATCTAAATGTTACTAGAAGATATGCTTTGTGATTTTGTTGAAGAAATTTTATTATGAATGCAGTAATTTAGCAGTGAAGCGTGTCCAAACAAACAGACATTTCTAAAAATTATTGAATGTATTCTTATTATTATTATGTGTACATTCTTATTATGTATATATATATAAATTCTAATACACTGTATTATAGTTTTTATAAAGCTTTTGACCGTGGCTTGGCAAGCGTTTATCTAGATCTGACTTATCCCCCGACAAACAATACTTTTTTTGCATAAAAAGTACCATATGGCCTTTTCTATACTGCTCACAGCGTGTATGGAAAATTTCAAGAAATGTCTGTTGAGTTGTTAAGACATAAAAGCGTTACAAACAACATTCAAATATTCACATAGATATTACATGACGAATATTGTTAGACGCTAAACCTAACATGGACAGGTTGTCCAGTATAGCTGTCGGAAAATTCATATTTTTAACTTCTGTCTAACTGTTCTGTTTTAACGTCTGTCTATCTGTCTGTCCGTTTGTTTAAACACGCATCACTGCTAAAGTACTGCGTTAATGATAAAATCTCAAAAAAATTATAAAACACATTCTTAGGTAACATTTAGTTTTTATTTCATTAAAATCGGTCAGTCTATTAAAAGTTATTGTAATTTTAATGACTTGGCGACTTAAGTACGAAAGAGATAAGTAAATGGACTTAATGCATTCAGATGGTTTTTTTGGTCACTGTTTACGTGTACGAAGTCGTGGGCACAGCTAGTATGATATACAAAGAAGCCCGAAATATTAAGAGATTGTTTATAAACTGGGTGAGAATAATCTGGGCCGAGGAATTCATCAAAACTTCAAACGATATTGTGTTTTGACAAGTTCGACAACCCTACGTCAAAGGTGAGTTTAAGTGTTGGACTAGATGAATTAAGGGTAGTGAACTTTACACCGCTTTGCAGCTACGACTGTGGGGTAAAGGACCGATAGATCTGGGGTCGAAATCTTTATATATAGGTATACAGTTAAACGAGACGTGTGAATTCAGTTCGGTTGTAAATATGTTTAAATTTATAAGTATAAAGTTTGAGTATAAATATTCACATAACTAAATACAAATATTAATATAATCTATACTAATAATGTAAAGCTAGAGGGTTCGTTTGTTTGTTTGGTTGAACGCGCTAATCTCAGGAATAACGGGTCCGATTTGAAAAATTCTTACAGTGTTAGATAGCTCATGTATCGATGGAGGCTATAGGCTATATATCATCACACTGAGACTAACAGGAGCGGAGCACCAATGAAGAATGTTTCAAAATCGGGTTTTTTTTTCTTTTTGAGAGCTTCCGCTGCGTATTAGCGTTAGCCCAATAACTACTCCATGCGAACGAAGTCGTGGGCCGAACCTAGTTTTATATATATTACCTATCGATATATCTAAGAGCTAGATTTGTACAAATTTCCTTAATAAAATAGTAAAAAGGAAATGCCTGTGGTGTTTAATTCATACAAAAGTTATTTACCACTGGATAAAATAGCACTTGAATAAATACTTTTAAATCATCGTACAATGTATTTTAGTCTCCCCTAGGTGTCATTTTTTAAAATAATTATTTTATGTATTAGGAAGCTTCTAAAATTAATAAAGTTGATCAGTCATGCCACCGTTTTCGAATGTCCATAAAAAAAATTGATAAACATAATAAGACATAACTACCATACTATGCTATTGTAGAAATAAAAAATGTAATCCAATATTAGAAAAAGAAACACGAGGAATAGGAAACTACGCTGTTACTTGATTTACGTTTGCTAAAATTACACGAATTTCACGTAAATGAGAGAAAGTCTGTGTCTATCTGGTTGTACATCTTGAATTTACCTGATAAATATTAACCTATATTATTCAATTAGCCAGCCAACTATAAATAGCTGATTCCCTAAGGAATTTAGTTAGCGCACGATGATCGCTTATGGCGGGACACTTGACCTGAATGCCCGCCGGAGTGCTGAGGGCGGACATGTAATTAATTTTTAAAAATTTTAACTTATTCGAGATAGAAGTCCACAGGGACTTATCTTGAATAGTTACAGGAGGAGGTGGGCGGGGCTTCTTAGCCGCTGCGGAATCCGATGAGTCTGTCTGCGAGAGCGAGACAGAGGAGGAGTTAGGCACGCTCGCTCGCGGTCTTACGTTTGCCGGTATAGCCGGCACGCGAACGCCATCTATGTTGGCGCATTTCTCGACCGGGCGTGCGGAGCCCTGGTCGGAGTCTGACGAACGCGATCCGCGGCGTTTCTGATAAGTGACGGTTTTAAAACCGTCGTCTACGTGCGCGGAGGGCGCGGAGGACGCGGACGCGGGTAACGCGATCGGCGCGGGTTTTCCGGTCGGCGCGGCGGGCGCCGCCTCATCCAGCTCCATCTCGGAACCGGTATCCGAGCTGGAGCTTG
>MU158997.1:191745-214198 GCA_015888305.1 Antheraea pernyi
TTTTTTATAATTTATTCCGCTTTCTTTTGCTTTGTTTTTTAATTGTCATTTTTGTGTTCTAGAACAAGGTGTCAATCGTTCGTTCGAGTGTCAATCTACGTCAATCGTATAGGCGGCCGCAAGGCTGGGCTTTGTTACTTTTCGGAGTGACAAAGAGTGCACTTTTCGGTGCGCCTGTAAACCGCACTTTTCAGTGCCTGAAATCGTACTTATCAGTACGCGTCGAGTCTCCGTAAGGCGTTCAAGAAAGAAGTGTTAGGGCTTCCCCCTAGGCTTCGTAGGTTCATCTGTGAGGCATTGCACTTCGCCCACAGCTCTTTTGGTCCGGACTCGGGATAGTCCCGTAAAAACCGTTAAGGCGTGCCCCCCTGCCCCTCAGGCGGGGAGGTTGTTCCGCGTCCCCCTCAATCCACCGGTATGGATCGCAAAGGGCACTGAAAAGTGCGGTTTACAGGCGCACCGAAAAGTGCACTCTTTGTCACTCCGAAAAGTAACAAAGCCCGGCCTTGCGGCCGCCTATACGATTGACGTGGATTGACACTCGAACGAACGATTGACACCTTGTTCTAGAACACAAGAAATAACAGTTAGAAAAAAGCAAAAAAAGCAGAATAAATTTTAAAAAACTTACTCGGCTTGTTCTGCCTCACTTCGGACCTGTGAACAGCACACGAAAACACAGAAAAAAAAAGGAAATAGCAGAGAGGTGCGTAAGCAAAAATAAAATTCTTACTCAAACACGTCGGTGTAAGTTTCGATAAAAACACGGAGAGCAAGTGCGTACGCTACCGCGTCCAGATCGGAACTCTCTACTGACATTGTGACACGAGAATTTTATTTATCTATACTAATATATAAAGCTAAAGAGTTTGTTTGTTTGTTTGTTTGTTTGTTTGTTTGTTTGTTTGTTTGTTTGTTTGTTTGTTTGTTTGTTTGTTTGTTTGTTTGTTTGTTTGTTTGTTTGTTTGTTTGTTTGTTTGTTTGTTTGTTTGTTTGTTTGTTTGTTTGTTTGTTTGTTTGTTTGTTTGTTTGTTTGTTTGTTTGTTTGTTTGTTTGTTTGTTTGTTTGTTTGTTTGTTTGTTTGTTTGTTTGTTTGTTTGTTTGTTTGTTTGTTTGTTTGTTTGTTTGTTTGTTTGTTTGTTTGTTTGTTTGTTTGTTTGTTTGTTTGTTTGTTTGTTTGTTTGTTTGTTTGTTTGTTTGTTTGTTTGTTTGTTTGTTTGTTTGTTTGTTTGTTTGTTTGTTTGTTTGTTTGTTTGTTTGTTTGTTTGTTTGTTTGTTTGTTTGTTTGTTTGTTTGTTTGTTTGTTTGTTTGTTTGTTTGTTTGTTTGTTTGTTTGTTTGTTTGTTTGTTTGTTTGTTTGTTTGTTTGTTTGTTTGTTTGTTTGTTTGTTTGTTTGTTTGTTTGTTTGTTTGTTTGTTTGTTTGTTTGTTTGTTTGTTTGTTTGTTTGTTTGTTTGTTTGTTTGTTTGTTTGTTTGTTTGTTTGTTTGTTTGTTTGTTTGTTTGTTTGTTTGTTTGTTTGTTTGTTTGTTTGTTTGTTTGTTTGTTTGTTTGTTTGTTTGTTTGTTTGTTTGTTTGTTTGTTTGTTTGTTTGTTTGTTTGTTTGTTTGTTTGTTTGTTTGTTTGTTTGTTTGTTTGTTTGTTTGTTTGTTTGTTTGTTTGTTTGTTTGTTTGTTTGTTTGTTTGTTTGTTTGTTTGTTTGTTTGTTTGTTTGTTTGTTTGTTTGTTTGTTTGTTTGTTTGTTTGTTTGTTTGTTTGTTTGTTTGTTTGTTTGTTTGTTTGTTTGTTTGTTTGTTTGTTTGTTTGTTTGTTTGTTTGTTTGTTTGTTTGTTTGTTTGTTTGTTTGTTTGTTTGTTTGTTTGTTTGTTTGTTTGTTTGTTTGTTTGTTTGTTTGTTTGTTTGTTTGTTTGTTTGTTTGTTTGTTTGTTTGTTTGTTTGTTTGTTTGTTTGTTTGTTTGTTTGTTTGTTTGTTTGTTTGTTTGTTTGTTTGTTTGTTTGTTTGTTTGTTTGTTTGTTTGTTTGTTTGTTTGTTTGTTTGTTTGTTTGTTTGTTTGTTTGTTTGTTTGTTTGTTTGTTTGTTTGTTTGTTTGTTTGTTTGTTTGTTTGTTTGTTTGTTTGTTTGTTTGTTTGTTTGTTTGTTTGTTTGTTTGTTTGTTTGTTTGTTTGTTTGTTTGTTTGTTTGTTTGTTTGTTTGTTTGTTTGTTTGTTTGTTTGTTTGTTTGTTTGTTTGTTTGTTTGTTTGTTTGTTTGTTTGTTTGTTTGTTTGTTTGTTTGTTTGTTTGTTTGTTTGTTTGTTTGTTTGTTTGTTTGTTTGTTTGTTTGTTTGTTTGTTTGTTTGTTTGTTTGTTTGTTTGTTTGTTTGTTTGTTTGTTTGTTTGTTTGTTTGTTTGTTTGTTTGTTTGTTTGTTTGTTTGTTTGTTTGTTTGTTTGTTTGTTTGTTTGTTTGTTTGTTTGTTTGTTTGTTTGTTTGTTTGTTTGTTTGTTTGTTTGTTTGTTTGTTTGTTTGTTTGTTTGTTTGTTTGTTTGTTTGTTTGTTTGTTTGTTTGTTTGTTTGTTTGTTTGTTTGTTTGTTTGTTTGTTTGTTTGTTTGTTTGTTTGTTTGTACTGAGTTTGGTATATAGTAGGTTGAAGTTCCAGTTATGTTGCTGATGATAAATCCCATCCCACTCGATATACTATTTGTATTCATATATCTAATGTACACGTTACATGTTACAGTAGGCGTGAGTGTCGTAGTTACAAATGTTTTTGAAGAAACTTTTCTGTAATGTACACACCCACTCACAATTTTCCATTTCTTTAATACATTTTTTAAAAAGCGCGTGCGGAGCCGCGGGTAACAGCTAGTAATAGTATAAAGCAGAAGAGTTAGTTTATGTGTTTGTTTGGTTGAACGCTCTAATCTCAGGAACTACTGGTCTGATTTGAAAGAATATTTTAGTGTTAGATAGCTCATTTATCGAGGAAGGCTATATGTATATATATAATGATTTTTTTTTCTTTTTTGAGCTTCCGCTGCGTATTAGCGTTAGCCCAAAGTAACTCTTCCACGCGAATGAAGTCGCGGCCATAAGCTAGTCAGTATATAAGTGGATTATACTAAAGATGTAAGTATTAAATAGGTTGACGTTTATTCAGTAAAGCAAGCCTCTTTACACTGTGCACCTACAAAAACTTTACCTAATGTTGACTTTAAAATATAAACTAAAAAAAAGAAACATTACGCATATCAATGTAATAATTATCACATTGAGCTAAGAAATGGTATCTGATAATAAACTATCTCTTGTGTAGATATTTTAATATTGAAATGTCTGTATAAATAAAAAAATGTAATACTAATTGTTTATACATATGAAGAGTTGAAAATAATTTCACGCATTTACTGTTGAAACAAACATTAAAATAGTGATTATTTAGTGAATCTGGTTTCTTGATTCGTGTGTTTTATTATGCGTAAACTCGTAATCTAGCTTTTATGTTATAATTTTGATTAAATATTTAGATTTCATGTGCAATATAACGGTAAACCGTTCATAAATAAGCATACAGTATTTAATTGGGTCAGTTAATAACAAATTCTTAGTCTCTCGTAATTCCTCTTTGCCTATTTAAGGAAGTCATAATAGATAACAACAGGTAGTAGAGTGCTTCGCATATCCGTAAATCTGGGTATTGTTTGTTACTCTACAAACAAGCGTACAGACCACCTTATTTTAAGTGGACACCGCAGCCCGTACTTATTATCTATAACCCACCTCAAGAGAACCGTAGTTCTAAGATCAGTAAAAAGGTTGCTAATCCTGAGTACTGAGTTAAAATATCTAATGTGTCAGCGCAACTTCATCCTTCGAACCTGAACGTGTCAAACAGGCCTACAGTTCACGTGATGTTGAGTGGTCATTTCAGCTATGTAGCTATATTTAACTGAATGCAGAAGGACTGTAGTCCTAAGGCTAGTAAAAATGTTGCTACTCCTGAAAACTGAATTGGAATATCTCCTATGCCAGCGCATGTAGATAACCTCACCCTTCGAACAGGAACAAAGTACAGCTAGCACTATTGATTCAAGTCAGAAATATACGTGCAGTAGTATCCACAGGCTCTACTACTTTTTCAATATATACGAGGTGAGTCCCAAAAGTATCCGATCTGTATGTCTAACTTCGCACTGGCGTTATTTTTCGTCATCCGGCTCATGGGATCTTTCGAATTAGTTCCCCTTCGACTGAACAAGATTCTGATTCTGTTCTGGTGATCGATTTTTTGGAATGGCCATGAGTGCACGCGTCGCATTCGTTTCAATCGTCGCTCTGTCGTCAAACCGGTGTCATTTGAGCGGCATTATTAATTTTGGAAATAGTCAAAAGTCGCAGGGGCCTATGTCGAGACGGAGGCTGACGGAGTTGCACACGCTCGATATTTTTTGGTGTTATCCCGCTCGAAGGTCGGCCAGAACGCGGATCGCTATCAACACTCGTGCGACCTTCTTTAAATCGCTTATACCACTCTTTTATTTGAGTTTTGCCCGTGCAAGCATCTTTTTAAGGCTTCCCGCATCATTTCGATGGTCTCTACACAACTCTTTCCGAGTTTGGAGTAAAACTTTATGCAAATTACTTTCGATCTCCCCGGCATTTTTAACAATAGCAAAATCCGAATAACGCGATGTCGAGAATGTACGTAGAGACGCGCTGCGCTCGAAATAACAAATTTCGTCGGTTTCCGTGGTACTTGATGATTTCGTGGAGAATCACTTGTTACGTTCGTACTTCATAAAGTTATGGATACAGGCCGGATACTTTTGGGACACACTACGTATTTATATAAATTTGAATTTAATTAGTGACGTCATGGAAAACATCGTGATGAAACCTGAACGTTTTAAGAACATTTCTTGTAGATCCATAATGCAGAGTGATAATATAGAACTACAATATCTCGGTGTTTGAAATTGCCAATACATCGTAAGCTAACGTGATAACTTATGCCGGCCTTTGCCTTGAGAATAGGCCTTTGCCCAGTATTGAAACATTTACACACCGGTCTTATAAACAATTCAATAATCATTAATATTAAAATAGAGGCCTTTCTCGGCTTCGCGTGGGTGCAATATACTAATGCGGTGTCATAAGTGATGGTTTAGATTCATTTTTTTGATATTTTAAAATATAAATTTCATCAAAGTCACTGTAACTATGTAAGAATCTTCACACAAAAATGTTTTTTTTTTGCGCGTATCTTTATATTTGTGATATATTCTAGGATATTCCATAGAATTACATGCCGTAAAGAGCAGTTTTAATCTGCAGTAAATTGCCGACGTAAGTAATGTATTTAATTGGATAAGAATTAATATTATATTGGTCAAAATAACATCGCAAAGGACCATTTTTTTTAATATTAAAAGATAAAAATGATTACTGTGAGTTATATTTTGGAATGGGCATATATCACTTTGGATTTTTGTAAATATTTTTAAGATGTACCTATAATATCCTAGTATCTATATAAGGACTAACAAATATTAGTAACTTAATATTATGCTCATGCAACACGTCGAAGGAGTGAGTGAATCATATCAAATTGTGATCACCCCTCTCTCCCTTTATATTCCAAATGATTTCTTTGGATATTTTGATTTGGATATTTGAATAATTTTGGAAAAAAAATAATACCACTCTATTACATAGTTTGATACATGTCATAAGGGAAACCCTATGAGCGTTTCCGATGTAAGCACCCACAAACTGCTTTTCACGACTTTATTAAAATACATAGATTTATCTCTACTTTATATAAATTTAATATATGGATGGAAATCGCGGCCAAAATGATCATTTTTGCCTGGAGCAAATAATATCAAAAACTGAAAATTAATTTCAAGAGAAACTCAAACATTAGAACACTCCTAATGGCCGGAATCTGCGAAGTAATAAATTCGCTAACTTTACCAAATCATAAAATGTACTTAATAAGTTAATGTAATAAAAATGTAAACTGAAATGTTTCTCAGGTCTCAATTTTAGGTAAAAATATAGCGTCGTTCATAGACATGAAATGCTATAATTAAGATTTTTTTTATAGGTTTGACAAATCTAACTTTAACCACATTCATTATAATTTTTATTTACTTTATTTTTGGCAACCCATCTTTTAGATTATTACTGGCATTGTCGAGTAGTTAATAGTATTACAAGTTCTTTTTTTTTATTTTTGGCAACCAGTCTTTAGTAGACTATTACTGCCATTGTCAAGGGAGTATCGATATTACAAGATTTTTGATATAATTTCAATCAACTAACAAGATGGTGGCCATCTTGTTAGAACTTTCCATGCAGTTTTTGTAGCATCTCAGAATTCATGGTCCGTGGTATTATTTTCCATTCACTTCATTTTATACACAATAAACAAACTATATTACATAGAACGCCACCAATTTTACATAATATAGAGTCAAGTAACACAAGATTATGAATAAAATATAATATCCAGTACATGACAGACCAAAATCCCGCCAAAAACTCCATTCATTATAATTAACTCCAATAAATAAGTAATTACGTTGCAAAAATACTACATATTACAGGTTATACGTTCTTTTCAGAATATACCATAATTTTTTGCTTTTGTGTTAGACATTTTTGTGTTACGAATTTCATACATTTTTATATGGTGTAAGCTTTACATAAAAATTCTGTTACTTTTTTGTTACATTGGTGTTATCATGATATGAAAAAAAAAGTTACTACATATTTTTTTGCTAAAAGCGGGATTTTTGGCGGCTTTACCCATATATGTAGGAGCAGACAATCCCGACTATTGTGAAAAGAATCTCTGTACCGACAGAAATATTAAGCCCTATCTTTTAGAAACGAAGAAAAGCGTTATACAAAAGGAGCCGGGATCATTCTCATGTGAATCGTCGGATCCTTCAAATCTCTACATATATTATTTACTAATGTAGTCCGGTGAAGCTGTAAAGGCCTTGCAAGGCCAATAGAGTAGTCAGTTCGAAAAAAAAAATCAGTTGTGGATTACTGTATCGGCTACTAAAGATGACGCCATACTTTTAAAACTGCCACTTCAGTATCACGCCGACATACACGTATCGTACATATGAAGAAGAATCCGGAAGAAATTCTCTCGAAGATAGCGGAAACCGTATCAGAATGAGTTGCGTAGTTTCGCGAAAAGTGACTTATAGATTTTATTACACTACTTATAGATTTCAGTACATCAATATTTTTTGATTGCGAACCAAAAACGAACGTACATACCACTTCGTCAATATCACAGCTAAAGTCATATGAGCTTATCATGCAATTCTAATTTCTAAAACAATTGTGGGTAAAAAATTGTTGCCGGTGTCTAGAAATAAGTAATAGAATACATTTCAATCATTTTTAGAAATGTCTGTCAGTCTGTCTGTCTGTTAGTATGAACACGTATCACTGCTAAAGTACTAGGTTCACAATAAAACCTCATATAAGAAAATTATAAAGCATATCGGAAGTAGCTTAGTCTTTGTTTCATTAAAATCAGTTCACTCTATCAAAAGTTATTGTAATTTTAATGGCGCCGCGACTTCAGTATGAGAGAAAAGTAGATAAGTAAATGGACTAAATACGTTCAGATGACTTTATCAGTCATCATTAGGTTCGACGTGGACGAAGTCGCGGGCACAGCTAGTAATTATTATATTTCGAAATTGTCTTTACTATTGAATTCTCTGTAAATTTACTAAACTACAATATATAAGAAGATCGAAAGCATCTAATGTCGTTTGGAATATGCACTTTAATGTTAGATCTTTACCTATGAATTTGCCGTTTTGTTTGAAAAAATTTAAACGATTTTTTTTTATGTATTTTCTATTTGTATTAATCGAAGTAATCACCTATGCAATCAATGCATCTTTGCCAACGCAGTGACAGTTTATTGATGCCCTTATTAAGAAATCAGCTGGACGGGAGGCAAGAAATTCTTCAAAAACATTTTGTACTGCCTCTCGGATATTGACTTTTTTCTTGCCAAGGAGTTATCCAAATTCTGGAAAAAGTAGTAGCCCGTAGGCGCATGGTCTGGTGAGTATGGCGGATAACGGAGAACTTCCACCCCTAGTTCTTGCAAGTTGGAGACCGTCTCCTGTGCAGTATGAGGTCGCGCGTTGTCGTGCAGGAGCAGCGGAAACGAGCGATTGACCAATGCTTGTTGGAGATGTGCCCGTTTCTCCATCATTGTGTTCAGTTCTTCACAGTACACATCTGCAGTAATGCTCACCCCGTTTGGTAAGACGCTGTGATGAATCACACCGGCGCTAGACCACCAAACAGTGACCATCACTTTTCTAGGAGTAAGTTTTCGTTTAGGGCATTGTTTAGGTGCTGAACCAGGATCCAACCAACTTGCTGAGCGCTTGCGGTTATCAAACAGAATCCATTTTTCATCGTAGGTAACAATGCGGTTCAATATTCCTTCATTTGTGTGTATGTTGAGCAGTGCAAGGCTCGTCTCGACGCATACTTCGCGCTGGCGATCATTGAGTTCGTGGGGCACCCATTTGTCAAGCATTTTTACCTTGCCAATTTGACGCAAATGGACCAATATTGTTTTGACGCTAACGTCGAAAGCTGCTGCTAATTCAGCCTTAGATTGTGTATCATCACCTTCCACAATCGCCTTTAATTCGTCATGGTCGACCAAAGTCTTCGGACGACCGCGAGGTTCATTTTTCAGGTCGAAATTCCCAGAACGGAATCGAGCAAACCAATAACAAGTGGTGCGTTGGTTTGTGGTGTTAGCTCCGTAAACGTCGTTGATGTTGCGTGCCGCTTGTGCCGCGTTGCTGCCACGACGGTACTCATATTCCATAATTACTCGAATTTTTAATGTATCTATGACGACAAAAAAGATTGAAATGCGATGAAAATGTAATAATAATCAATAAACAAATGACTATTTTTGGGAAAAAATTCCATGTTTTTTAAATAAAATTAATTTGAAATTAGAATTATTAGCCAAACAAAAAATATTTTGATTTTAAATGGCCAGTACTGCAGAACGGCAATTTCATAGGTAAAGACTTATTATAACATCGATATTGTTGGTTTTATTGGAACTTTATTTTTATGTACACAACATTTCCTTGTAATTGAGAACGACAGGTAATTACGAGCGGACAAATTATTAAAGCTTTCTCATTTTCAACATTCAAAAGAAGCGTTGAAAGGCGCATAGTAGGGAAACAAAAATTTCGCGTAACACTTTTCTCATTTTTGACGTGACTTTTTAATATATATTTTTTTAAACAAAGTCACATTCTCATTTATAGTGTTAGTTAGGATGTATAGTAATATTAGTGTTAATCTGCTTATTATGTATATATTTTTTTTCTGTTTAAGCTTCAGGTGTTTTTCTGATATGCATATACTAGTTTTGATAAAATAATTACCAAGTCGTGTATACCATGTTAAAAACTTTTTATAGCACTCCTTTGCTTTTCCTGAACATTCTCTACCAAATTAAATCACGAAGAAAAGGATTAATTATACAAAATTAAAGTCTCATCGATTTTTACATTATACAAAGAAGACGATCAAAGACTTTCTCTTCGTTAAATTTCAACTTCATGACATAAGATAGGTTAAATTATTTAAATAGCGTCTGTAATAGTACTGAAAGGCAATTCGGTGACTCTTTGATCTAATTTGAGAATTTGATATAAAATCCTATATTAGATTTGACATACATATGGGTAAGCAATTTTCTGCGACTTCGCACACGTTTTCTATGCAGTAATTATTTTCATATCATTATTTTATATCTATAATAGAATAATAGACACACAGGCTGTTTAAAACATGAAGGATTTTCATACAAAAATTCGCCCCTTTTCACCACCCTGGGCACTGAATCTCGAAAAATTCTTCCTTAGTGCTCACCTACAGTGTAAAACGAACCGCAGTAGTTTGGGCTATCGGTGAGATGTCGGTCAGTCTTTCAAGTATTCTTTTATATACCTAGGCACCTCCCTTTTAGGCACTCAGGTGCCTTTAGGCCCTTGAAACCATACAACATCATATCTATCATTAAGCAGTATGTAAAATGTACCTATATATAGAAAATATGTGTATCTAAAAGAAACCTTGGTTGACTCTATAGCTTATAATTAAAAGTAATAAAATATAGAATATGAAATTTTCACAATAGATTCTTTATTTATTGTTCATGTAAGATTTAGGATCAGGTGTTTTATAAAACAAAATAGGATCTATCTTTTCTGACATTCAACTATTAACGCGTGAGAGTTTATGTGAGAGTTACGCTTTTCTAAAAGACGAAAACATAAAATATCTTGACGTTATTTTCTTAATTTCGTATCTTAAAATTAACTACACATTAAAAACAATCCTTAATGTTTCATATTAATTACTTTTAGAATCAATGTTTTAGAATTCAGATGGTCTAATATTATCACAGGATAGTTAGATATTTCATGGAATATTCATATATAATTGAAAAAAAAATGTTTATTATTTTATAATAGTACGTAATCCCAAGGAGGGTTGATGACAGGCAGGCGGCCGATCGTAAAAATGAAGCCAAATCATATACCACAACATGAGAAACATGTTGTACCGACCCTACTTATGTGGGATAAGGGTAAGAAGAAGAAGAAGATTTTATAATAGTACGTAGAGAAAGTAACACGACGTTTCAAGGCTTAGAGCTTAGGCTTGAACAGACTTGAACTTAAGTTCAAAAAGATGTAAAATGTTTTATGATAAGCCGAATCCTATGAAATACATTCAAATATATTTTTATTAAGATTTATATAAAAAATCAGTTCGAGAAAAAAGAGATTAACTTTGAATTAGAAATAAATTACTATTTTCAATTTTTATAGAAGTAGAGCAGAGATAAGTGTTTATAAATCCTAAGTAATTAAGTACATTTTCCTTCATGATAATTGTTAGAATTGACTTTAAAACCATTTTTTTACACTACACACAGGCATTTTTTTTTTATGAAGTTTATTAAATAAATTGAATTCTCATTGTATTGATATAAAAAGGCACTATTTTGGGAATGAAAATAATTGTTACATTATTTGACACAGATGTCACAACAATACTGGCGTCCTTGGTGGTTTTGGGTATGGGATCATCCGGGCAGGTGTTCGCTGCGTCAGCGCTTCGCGGCCTACGTTTTTTTCAAATCTTACGCATGGTGCGAATGGACAGACGCGGAGGCACCTGGAAACTACTTGGCTCAGTTGTTTACGCACATCGACAGGTAAATCATTCTATGTATTTACTCTACAAAAAAATTAAAGTATCGGTTCTTGAAAGTATAAAACAACTTGTTTTCATAGTTAACACAACGGTTGTCTTTTAACATATATATAACATATACTTCTATACTAATATTATAAAGAGGTAAAGTTTGTGAGTTTGTGATGCTGTAATCTCTGGATCTACTAAACCGATTTTGATTATTCTTTTTCCAATAGAAAGCCACGTTAATTGTAAGTGTCATGGGCTATATATTAACCCGAAAAATGAAAAGACTTTTTGGTGGTAGTCAGATTAGCAAAGTAAGTCGGAGAAAAAACCGTCGAACGAAAACGTTTCTCATGAACGCTGCCGTAACGATGAGAGATATATGATTGAGTTCTAGAGAAAAGTTGTAGAGTTTGATAATACCTATAAAAAGTCATCGACAGCATATGTCTAACTTCAAAGTATGTTTTATTACCAGGGTGGGACAACGTCCGACGTACCGGCTAGTTCACTATATTTTAAGCGTAACCACAATTGATGAATATTTTAAAAAGAAAATTTGTTTAACTTCTAAATATTTCGAATATTAATAAGTCGCTAGATGTGTAATATGAAAGCTTATCGGTGTAACTTTGGAAAAAAAGATTGTTTATTATATACCATGACTCTATATTATTTTATATATCTGCAGTAAATATCTACCATGTAATATTAAATTAATCACCACAATTACACGATACCATGTCATACCATGACGTTATACTACGTTATATCGATAAAATAATAATTAAAACAAATAAATCACTTCCTTTGCGTGTTTCATTTACATTATCTATTTTCTTATCGTCTGTTTGTCTAGGTAAACAGTTATACAGAGTTTTCATCGATTTTTCATCCATCTTGTAAGTTGTTTACCTCCTGCTTTCCTACAAATATCAAAGTAGATTAGATAAGGACTTTTGTATACTACTTCTTTATTTATTTAATTCTTTTTTTTACACTTTGCTATTCGAGAACTTTAAAGAGTGTTTTCCCTTCCTATGATCCAAGATAGTGATGTGTACAGGTGTGCTTATTGCTTAATAAATACGTCTAATCGATATTAAATTGCTTCAAATAGAACACGCTATGTAGCAAATACTCAAATTCTATTGTATTTCACATTCTATTGTACATGTAAGGTATTTTGGATTATTGTTACACTTTAAACTTCACAACATTTATTCCTTGCAAATACTCATTACCAAACGTTAAAATTATTTTCATACTAGCTACATTAATAGACTGCTCCAATGTCAACCTTAACGTCATCGTTGAATATTTTCGATCGTGAACATTGAATACTTTTGAAATATTACTCTTTAAGGGAACTACATGCCTTAAAATTTTGTTTGTTAGGACCAATCTTATTCTTAACTCCAAACTAAGGATAACTTTTACAAACAGCTGATATACATATGTAATGTTACACTAATCACGTATAGTGTCGATGCAGTCAGGAATGGCAATAAATACTTCGTAGATATTGTCACTATTTATTTGGCCAGAGCTTCGCCTTACAATACTTCGAGTATAAGGCGTAGATATCACAGACATCTTGCCTTTTAAAGGCCCATCTATATAAGTCAAAGCGATTACTATTTCTACATAATTCCGCAAAATAATTTAAGTAACACAAAAATAATAAAGTATGAACAAATTAATGTTATTTAAGCTATACAACAATTTTATATAATTATCCTTATTTATGTATCTCTAATATGTTACCTAATCTGTTTCGATATGTAGATCATAGTTCGGTCATAATGGCTTACAGCTTTCATAGAATAAACAATGCTTAAAATATATACTTATTACTTAGACTGAACTCGTAACATCATTTTTATATTTTATTTTTTATCGTTTGACGATAAGATCTAAGATAGTAAACGCGTTAAACTGAGTCTGGAACCGACGTTCAAGTGCATCTACTGGAACACTCCTATAGTTGCTTGGTAACAGATTTTCAACTTTATGGTGGTAATTAGGTGGGAACGCTTAAAAAAGTCCTACCGACAGGCTATGGTTTCATCACGAAGTTCCCTTTTATCGAAAGCTCCGCCTCATACGCAAGGATATGAACTTACGTTGATCGACGCAGTGTTCGAACACGCTAACCACGAAGCCATCTTGACCA
The DNA here is from genome assembly GCA_015888305.1 of Antheraea pernyi. Classification (NCBI taxonomy): domain Eukaryota; kingdom Metazoa; phylum Arthropoda; class Insecta; order Lepidoptera; family Saturniidae; genus Antheraea; species Antheraea pernyi. The sequence goes on from MU158997.1 coordinate 205,205, forward strand.
TTGCGACCCTGTAAAACCTTAAAGAAGTTGATGCTCTTACAATCTGATGACTTCGTAAGTGTAAATCATCATCACCAGCCTGTAAGAGACCCATTCCAGGACCATAGGCCACTTCCCGAAAGAAGGTATGGGTGTTCATCACGCCAGCCCACAACGTATTGGTGATTTCAAAACTCTGACAAATCCACAGTCCTATATTTTCCCACATATAGCAGTACTACAAGAACGTATCTTAGGTTCAGGTTCGTTGGTACATTCCAGGGTTCGAACCTGCGGATATCGAAATGATATTCCACCGGTTACAATACTAGACCACCACGACCCAAGTGTAAATAATTCATAGAATTAAAAATTCATCAACTTCAAACGTGTGTACGACAGTTCAACGCAAGGTTGTATTTTATGTATAAATCACAGAAAATCCTAAATTAATCTGGTCTGATGTTGGCAATGTTTGTAGGAGTTCGCTCACTGTTCCGATTGTGGTTTTATTACTTTCCTGTTTGAAACCGTTGCTAATGAACATTAGCGCAATTATGAAATCTAAAAATATAACGTCAATATTTTAAAGATAGCTTTCGTCATTTCAATAGGTACGTACAAGGAAACATAAAATTTCGGTATGCACATTCTGTGTATAGAAGTATATGATAATAATGAACAGCAAACACGAAGTGGTACGTGCAGTACACGTACATATTTAGTCACGAAATTACAATAATTATGAACACGCAATTGTTTGTAATTAGAACATACTAAGAACTATAAAAACTCGTACCTTTAAATCTGCCCTGGTGTTGAATTAAAAGTTTCTAGATTTTTTATATCTTATGTATCAAAATTGACATTTTAAGATACATCTCGCCTCCACATATGAATATGTTTTCAAAATTATGAATATTTATCAACGTTTTAACCTTTCAAATATTTATATAACTATATGCTTACCAAATCAATTTCTTAACGGTCGCGAGGCTAAATACGAATTCGTTGTTAGAGTTAGAACAGTAATAGCAATGTGGCCACAGAATTACTTGAAGCCAGTCTGAACGCCACCTACAACCACAATTGTGGATAACACGAGTATTACCAATCTATTATACTTCATCGGGAAGTAAATATTTAAACGATGTTTTTGTGAAAACAACTTGCAGTAAAAACGGAACAGTCGTCTTTTATAACCTTATAATGTGTTCCTAAAGAGGAAGAGAAAATCTTCTGAAAGCTTAAATAAATCTAAACAATCTAAACATTTAACTTTCATTAGTATTATAATTTGCTTTTTATACAAACAAAAACAGTAAAACAGACAAACTGAATTTGAAAACGTTACGTATACATTTAAGACAGTGTTTTGTTTTTTTTTCGTACTGACTACGCTATTGACCTAGTAAGGTCTTAACAGCTTCACCAGACTACCGCTAGTGTTTTGGAAGTACTGGCTTTGATATCGTGTACTAACCGGCCCCGTATAACATGTTGACGCATCGAGCATTAACTGTTATACATTATATTAATCAATACTGATTGAATATGTTTCATCATATTAATTGCCAGAACTTGATTACAGTACACTTAAAATGAATTCTTAGGAAAACAATATAGACAACAATGTAGTAATAATTCATATGAAGGGAAAAATATGTTAAAAGATTTCGATCATTCAAAAGTTTGCACTTATAACAGACCACCCATATCTCGGAGAATCAAATTATTTTATATCCATATAAATCATTATACTATAGTCTCTAGTACACAATCGCGAGTACAAACTTAGTAAAGTGCTCATTTGTTGCAAAAAATTGGAAATTTTGTTACTAATTCAAATGAAATCTTGAAATATAGAAATTTATTATATTTGTAAGTAAATAGTCATTATAATAATAAAAACAAAGTATTATTAATTAATCTAAATGATAATATTCTCGTTCTTCGAAGGAACTCGACTTGAAAAATATATTAATATTAACAATAATTTGGTGTTCAAATTTATTACCACTCCGATCAATAATTACCATTTTATTAATCATCATTTAATCAAAGATACGATGGGCTGAACAAGCTCAATACAGAATATTAATATGTACGCAGGCTATTATACTACTTGTCACTGGTATGGCGTAAGCGATATACGTCACGAGCATGTCGAGGTCATCAAGTAGTCCGGTGAAGCTGTTAAGACCTCGTTTGGTCAATAGCGTAATTAGTTCGAAAAAAAAAAATCGAAGTCATCAGTGACGCGAACTCATAAGGTTTTACCCTACCAAATGTCGCTTACCGTGACTAGAGGGGTTTTCACTTCAAAAACAGTTCTGTTTACAAAAATTCAAATAAAGTTGAACTTCTAAGGTATTACGTTAGTGATACCGTAGTCGGACTCCTTGTTTATAAACGTGGGTTCCGACCCTATAATTAACCTAAGATTTTCTTGAAGAGGAAAAGGTGTTTAGGCAAATAAAGATCTATTGCCAAACATATCAGTGCGTTCCAGCTGTTATGATTATAAGCAATTTTCGTTTCTGAGCCCATAGCGTTAGAATTTTTCCACAGTCACTTCACGGCTTATTAGATTATTATCAATCGCGAACATATAATACGTTTTACCAGTACAATACCAGGTTAGGTAGGTAGAAAGTAGCTTCAAATCCCTACAATGAGCCTAAGCTTCACTGAAGGAAATACCGTAATAAAAACATAGCATACTTATAAGACTTTTTCTAATGCTTGCTCTAATGCTTACAGTCCTCAAGTCGATAATCTCTCGTTTAGCACCTATTGGTTTGTTCCGACGGATTCACTTGAGAGCCAGTTACCTCTAGGCTGAGCCAGTTACCTCTAGGCTAAGCCTAATACCATTTTGAGCCATATTGTCACTTAAAATCAAGAGAACCTGTGATGAAATACTATAACTTATTAACAATAATTAAATTGGAAATATGTTCTATTAAAAGGATATAATTTTAGAGGCAGATAATACTAACAATATCAACCGGTAAATTTCCTTATTAATGGACTCGCCTAGTAAAATCTCGGTCTTATCCCGTGGCCGAACTAATATTCAATTCTATATAGATTAAGGAAATCTGTTATAGAACTTTCAAGGTAACGTCTCAATATAAACTATACATCAGTTACGAGCTTTTGTAATAAGTTGACCTGTATAGGCTTACCTTTGAAAATAGTCCTTGTACGGAGTGAGTTTTAGTAACGTTTGTATTGCTTCGGTTTGCCTTTTCGAAATAACTTTCTATCGTTACAAACTACACATAAAATAATAGATAGTTATTTTATATTTTGATAAAACAATCAAGACATGTAAAAAACGGTGACACAGGGTACCTACATTAAAGACTTTTTGTACTGTTATTATTATTCTGATATTATTTGTAAAAAAAATCATATGCGGTCCGGGGACGTTTTATTTACATTTTTTTTCAACTTCGATTGTAATTGGATATGAAGATTTATATTGTTTATGTTTATATATTTTCGTCACGTAAGGAAAAAGCGTTATGGAGGGGCCATATTACTCTCTCTCTCTGTATTTTTTTTCTGTGCAAATATCGTAAAGAAAGGAATCAAACTAAAAATATTAATATTAATTTATTTTTAAAAATAGATATAGAATAAATAATTAACTGTATTAAAAATAGGATATACCTTCGGCTCCGTACGCGTTTTCGAAGTAGTGATCACTTTCGATTTGTTATCTTATCTCTTTTAATTACAATATACACACCATTTAATGCCATTCGGCTAAAAGATAAACTTCTTAAAATGTCGAAATTATCTGACTTTGGTTTACTTTGCTGTCAATGAAATGTATACTCAATAATGATTCTCTCTATGTAATATCATATAACGAAATCAATACGTCATTATTAAGTAATAAACAATACTTTCTAAGTTGAGGAAATTGATAAGAACTGCAGCTGTCTACGTTCTTTTATTTCTTATTCTTTTGTTGTTTTATTGCCTAGCACGTATTCTCCTCGATTGTTAGCATCGTACGTACGAAAGATTGCATAAAATCGTTCTTTTGTTTGTTATGATTACCTTGCCTGTATTTACCTCGGCTGCTTTACGCGTTACTCGTGTCACCTCCACACACGTGCACGCATACACGCTTGCACATGCAAGTGGAAGGGTTTTATCTTTTTTCCCTTATCAAACTGAAATAGTTTAGAATATTATCCGATACGAAATATATATAAGAGTTGTTGAGTTATGTATGCTTGGTACACATATATATTTCAACAACTCATATATGTATGAATAGTTAGCTTACATAGGTCGCGAATTGCATGTATCAGGCAACAGCCAAAGCCGAGGTGTGCCGCGCACCCTTGAGCTAGTTGTCAAAACAAAATCGGCTGAGTGCCTTAAGCGCTCGCCTTAGTAGTCCGGTGAAGCTGTTAAAAAAAAACCTCGGCTGCTACACTGTCGTTAGGTTGTTATGCATTGTCTAAACGTTATCATATTCCTAATTGCTCACAAACTTTCAAACTATGAACATAGCGAGTAAGACAAAATCTTTGTGTATTGATGAATTTGTTTTATTAATACATGCAATAGAGGGGAATGAAAAAATAAACGTTATTCGGAGAGACTTTAGATGCAGTCGCTTTACCGTCTTTACAGCAAGGAAGATCTAATAAAAAGATCTACAGCAGAGAAGGATGGATTTTTTAAGAAATTATACAAAACTAAATATGAAGATTTAATTCAAGTGATGCTACTATGGTTTTACAGATAGTGCCAGAATAACATGTCTGTCTCGGGGCCAAATGTGAAATTTAAGGTATAGAACTTTTCTGATGAACTAGGTTTAACGGTTTCTAAAGCATCAGGAGGATGACTTGGAAAGTTCAAACAAAATCACCATATAAGCTATGTTGAAAGTGAAGATGACTTGCTGTTAATTGAGTGGGTTCAACGTATCACAAAATTTCACTGAAAATTTACAAACCTACATAAACGTAGACGATAAGCACAACAGTTACAAGGGTGTCAATTATATATGAAGAAATTCTTGATTTGGTGACAAAAACCGAGGAATAACAACTACGGGATGAAGAAGTTGAGAACGATGATCCTGAGCCTCAACCAATCGTTAAACAAACACTCGATGCAACTAAATTATTACAAAAATGTTGTTTGTATAATCAAGTTGATCGCACAATGTTCCAAAATATGAATAAAATATCAATTACAATGTTGGCGAAGCAAAAAACGTCAGACGAAGATAACAGCGTTGTTATTTGTATAAATATATATAATAATAATAGCTCATTACTGTTATATTGATTTTTCTTCTCTCCATTTAACGACAACTCTCAATAACCCTATAAAATATACCTTCCCTTAAGTGTCCCTTTATGGAGTTTACACCGTAACTCCTAAAGTGAATTAAGAGGCAATGTATGATCATAAAATTATTTATTTGGGTTGGGTTCTGGTATTTCTTTCACAACGATGCGTGACGGCGTGGTTCTAGTAATTCCCATTTAGTTTGTTTCGGTTATTTTAATGAAAATGATGCGCTTACCGCAGATATCACCGACTATTTTATTGTGATAATTACATTATATTAATTATTGTATAATAAAAATGTTTTTTTTTTCATTTCAATATTTTTGTACGAAATCTATAACTAGTATTCATCATTTTTATCGTCTATTAATTACACAATACTTGTTTCCCCTATACAAAATTCCATCAAAATAACTCTTATTAAAATCCGGAATCAAATACATTTTTAATTTTTAGTAATAAAAATTCGTACATAACCTAAAATAATTATGAAAAAATATTTTGGTATAAACTTTCCGTCTATAAAATATCATCACAATCATTTCTAAATCAAAAAAAGTTCGTTGCATTTCTAAAAGTAGTTTCGCCAATTGTGGTACCTTATCAATTGAGGAATGATATACATTTCGTGTGCAAACTATCATAAAAACCGACAAAGCCGTTTTAGAGTTAAATCCGGTCAATGCATACATATCGAACAAAAAATACCTAGACGAACAAAAATTTACGTGATGTCATATTTGTGAACGTTTATAATACTTGCTTAGCATACAATATTACATTTAAAATTATGTAATTATGGACAAAAGTAGTTAAAGTTTCACTAATGAAATGACTTCTAGTTTATGTAAAAATACTAACCTAGCAACCGTTACGATACAATCTGTTTTCATAATAGAGGTTACTATAAAAACACTTACAATACAGTTCCGATCGAATCGTCGACTCGAGCGGTTGTCCGTTTTGCTGCGCGCGCTAAGTTCGATTTTAATACTCGTGATTTAGTGACGTCAGTTATTGTGTTGTTTCGATCCGGCACACCTGCGCTTCACAGGTGCGCTGCACCTGCGTTCTTTTTCTTGGAACTGAGTGAGACCTTTCCTTGTATTTATTTATTGCTTTATCTATTTCTTGGTATATTTATTTATTTACTCTTTTGTTTATCTATTTATTTACGTATTTCTTTAATTTTCAGTGATTTATTTTTAAATTTATTTTCTTTTTATTGTTTGTTTATTTAAGTAGTCTTATGTTATTTTTCCCCTGTCTCGCTTTGTTACTTATTTGCGTTGTTTTCCTATTTTGTTTAGTTTTAAACAGCTCCCTTTGATCCGGACTCGGGATAGTCCGTTAAATTCATTAAGGCGCGCCCCCCTGCCCCTCTGGCAGGGAGGTTTCACATGTCTTCCCCCGCCCCACTCCCCTCCTCAGGCCCCGGTATGGCCGCTGAACAAGAGATCAGTCTCTTAGAGACTGAGCTCATTAGCCTCCGCGGCTTCATAGCCGCTATCTGTCCTCGTCTCGTAGACGACTACGATGCGTACGCTGCAAAGCGTCGCACCGAGCTCCCTCATTCCTCGAAGCCCGCTCCCTCGATCTATACCAAGATCGAGGCTTCTAACAACTTCCCAATCCCAGCCGATCGCGATAGCGATGACTCCAACTCCGACTCTGGCTCCAACATCTCCGGGATCCCTCTGCCGAGCAAGCCCCTCAGGCTGAGCAAGCCCCTGCTGCGGACGATGGCTTCACCACCGTCACACACCGCAAACCGCGCAAGAACAAGAAGCGCCCGAACTCACCTTCCGATCCGGAGGACAAATCGCCCTCTAAAAAGATCGCAAACGTCGATGGCGCGAAAGTGCCAAAGGCGACACCAGCGCCCTCTAGACCCAACTCGCCCGCGGCTGCGGGTTCCGCAGTTTCGGGCAAGAAGCACCGCCCACCGCCCCCCGTTACGATCCAAGACAAAGCGTCTTGGGTTGAGATTTCTAGCCTGCTGGAAACGGCAGGTATCCCTTACACCTCCGCCGTGAATACCGCTGTAGGTATTCAGGTGAAGGTAGCCACGTCCACCGCCCATCGCAACCTCACTCGTTTCCTTCGGGACAACCAGTGGGGCTATTTCACGCACTCTCTCGAAGAGGAGCGTAAACTACGGGTTGTGATCCGTAGAGTCCCCTCAGAACTCCCGACTGACGACATTTCAGACGACCTCAAGGAACAGAAGATTCCTGTCCGCGAGGTTCATCGTATGCGCTCTCCGCGCACCAGGGCTCCATATGATATGGTTCTCGTTGTCCTCGATCGCACCCCTCAGGGGAAAGCGATTTTTAATCTTACATCCCTTTGCGGCCTCTCCGGCGTCATAGTCGAGCCGCCGCGAAAAACGTCTGTGCCCTCGCAGTGTCACAACTGCCAGGTGTACGGACACTCCGCACGAAACTGTCGCCTGAAACCCAGGTGCGTTAAGTGCCTCGGCGACCACTCCACTAGGGAGTGTTCTCGCACGAAAGACGCCTCCGACCCTCCGAGCTGTGTTCTGTGCCGCGGCGTGGGCCATACCGCGAATTATCGCGGATGTCCCCGCGCCCCGCGCACAAAGCGCCCTCGATACCCCAGGCAGGCGTCGCCGTCTAAGACGGCCGCTGCCCCCGCCCGTCCTCGACCTCCGCCTCTCATGTCTCGAGAGGCCTTCCCGAACCTGCCGGGCACGTCTCGTGCACCGGCAGCATCCGTACCCGCGACTAGTGCGCCCCCCCGCCCCTACCGGGCCCCTCAGGCCCCGTGGGCTCCTAAACCCGCGTCCCAGCACACTCCCAAACCTCCGGCGGCTAATCCTTCACAGGATGACCCCGCATACTCCTTTTCCCTATCGAGTATTGACTACGCAGGTCAACTACTCATTTTCCACGAGATCTCGGAGATCTCGGCGTACGAAGAGTGCTCTCGTAATCCGCTACTAGGTGCCGTCACGGCAATCCATAGATTTCCAGCCATCGCGGCTACACTACAAAGGCTCGCGCGCGCAGCTGTTAAAAAAATAAATAACTCAAATAAGATAGAGTAAATCGCGTATTTACGTCTATCTTCCCCTAAAAATAACCGTCAAACAATAATAATAATTTTTGTTATGTCTATTTTTAGACTTCGGTGCCGTCACCGTTAGTAAATTTAAATTCAATCTTATAAAATGCGTGTTGCGCCCACGCTTTTGTAATCGATCCCTATTAGCTCCCGCACACTTCGCGGTTCTCAATAATATCTCGAGCCTAGGTCGTCCCCGCGCGGAGCCCTCTTGATATTATTTACGCGATACAGTGACTCACCTACATCACTTGAACAGACATATGAGATCATCTCTCTCACACACGTGCACATATATACACATGGTGGGAGGGTTTTGTTTTTTTTCCCTCAACGAACTGAATCGAATAGTTTAAGTTCGTTTCAATCCGATATACACGTATTCATTTGTGAATCATGCAATTTCGATTGTATGGTTCACAAATGTATATATGTATGAATAGCTTAGAATAGTTAGCTAGGACAGACGTGTCTTTTTCCAGGAAACAGCCCAAGCCGAGGTGTGCGTGCACCCTTGTGTATGTTACCCAAAACCAAAATCGGCTGAGTGCCCTAAGCGCTCGGCCTTAGTAGTCCGGTGAAGCTGTAAAAACC
>MU158997.1:220508-257875 GCA_015888305.1 Antheraea pernyi
GCTGTTCAAAATAAATAACTCATATAAGATAGAGTAAATCGCGTACTTACGTCTTACCTTCCCCTAAAACAACCGTAAAATAATAATAATTTTTGTTGTGTCTATTTTTAGATTTCGGCGCCGTCGCTGTAAAGTAAATTTAAATTCGATCTTATTAAATGCGTGTTGCGCCCGCGCTTTTGTAATCGATCCTTTTTAGCTCCCGCACACATCGCGGTTCTCAGTAATATTTCGAGCCTAGGTCGTCCCCGCGCGGAGCCCTCGTGATATTATTTTCGCGATACAGTGACTCATCTACATCACTTGAACACACATATGAGATCATCTCTCTCACACACGTGCACATATATACACATGGTGGGAGGGTTTTGTTTTTTTTCCCTCATCGAACTGAATCGAATAGTTTAGTTCGTTTCATTCCGATATACACGTATTCATTTGTGAATCATGCAATTTCGACTGTATGGTTCACAAATGTATATATGTATGAATAGCTTAGAATAGTTAGCTAGGTCAGACGTGACTTTTTCCAGGTAACATCCCAAGCCGAGGTGCGCATGCGCCCTTGTGTATGTTACCTAAAAACCAAATCGGCTGAGTGCCTTAAGCGCTCGCCTTAGTAGTCCGGTGAAGCTGTAAAGACCCTGCAGGGTCAATAGCGTAGTCAGTTCGAGAAAAAAAAAAAAAAAAACTTACAATACAAACCATAATCACGGCAATTATCTACGACGAAAGAGAATGAGAGAGAGAGAGGTAAACTCACATGGAAGGAGTGAGACAGAGAAACTCCAATATTTTTTACAAATTATACCAAAAAATGATTATATAAAGTTACATTTATATGAATATGAACTAAAAGGAAAGCATTCAAAACGTTATGTCTTAATTTTACTTCTTATGTTCAAAAGGGTTATGATATACTAGCTGTTACCCGCGGCTCCGCACGCGCTTTTTAAAAATTTATTAAAGAAATGTAAAATTGTAAGTAAGTGTGTACATTACAGAAACGCTTTTTCAAAAACATTTGTAACTACGATACGAACGCCATCTACTGTAACATGTAACGTGTACATTAGATATATGAATACTAATTCGGTGATGATCGGTCACTTGCTCGGCGGCGCTTGCTCGAAACCCGCGCTTACACTCGGACTCGCTCACCATACCAGCGACACGGTGGCTCGGAATTTATATTTGTGTGTGTACGTGTTGGAAATCTGGTGCGCTCACCATCGGCAACGGCGGCGGAGAAGACAGTATATCAGGTAAGTCAACGTTTTATCCCGGTTATAAAGCCTCCAGCCAATTTTAAATATACAGTCCACTGCCTAGGCTCCCCCGATCAGTGTGAGTGTGGTGGTTGCCACCCCAATATCGATGGTCAAAAAGAAATAGTTATATGTTGCTTAAATACGGGCGGATTGACGGGGCAGTCGTCAAAGATAGGCTAACTAGCCAAGTTTTAACAAGGCGAAAACGAAACGCTTATGATGTATCTATATGATTGTAATGTCATTGGTGTATGGTGATTAGGTTCCAGTCGGGTACAAATACAAATACCCTGTTTGATTATTTTTTCCCACTACTACTATTATTGCGGTTTTTACACGTAGCATATGGTATCCAGTCGAACAAAAAAAGTCGATTAGACTAGAGGTCGGCAAACTCCTCGTTCAAAAGATTCAAATATGCTTAAACGATACAAAATTTAAATTTACTCAAAAAGCTGAAATAAGCTTTGTAAGGTTTGTTATATTGGTAAATCTTTATGGAAATAATTTTTAGTATATCTTTTTTGCGAGCGACTAGCCGTGGCGTTGTGTCTCTTTTCTGTAGGCCTATGTTTAAAGAAATGTTTACACGTCTCTTATAAGATTAATAGCAAGTTAATATATAATATGTCTACGGTGTCTACATAAACTTTGCACAAGAGCCGCAAGTAAGGAGTGAAAAAGCCGCAGTTTGGCGACCACTAGCTTAGATAAACAGAAGCGCTAATTTGTATTACTGGATTATACTGGAAATATTAGGGCACGAGTGCTCTTTGTTGCATATTTGACCTTTAAATTCATCATTTTTTTATTTTGATAATAATTTTAAAACAAAAAAACAACCAAAAGTAACGTCAACTTTTTCTTTCATATGTAAGGCGAATGGACATTCACACGCACAGATTTTTTTTATATCATAGGAGCAAACGAACAGGTGGGTCACCTGATGCTAAGTGATCATCACCGTCCCTGATAGGAAAATAAAATAAACTTTGAAAATGTTAGCTTTGATACTTACCACATAAATTCAGAATTGGCAGTATGGATTAATTCCTTCGCCTGTCCTATTGGACGAATATTATTACTACTACTTAACACGTTACCATGGCAACGTATATAATAATAACGTAATCGCTCAAAAGCAAAAAAAGTGCCCGATTTTGAAACATTCTTCATTTGTGCTCTGCTTCTATTGGTCTTAGCGTGATTATATATAGCCTATAGCCTTCCTCGATAAATGAGCTATCTAAAACCGAAAGACTTTCTCAAATCGGACTGGTAGTTCCCGAGATCATAGCGTTCAACCAAACAAACAAACAAACAAACAAACAAACAAACTCTTCAGCTTTATATATTAGTATAGATTTAGACATAAATAGGTGGAGCGTGAAAAAGGAAAACAAAAAAAATATATTGTTAACATTTTATGTTCTATGAAATCTAAAATACGTTCTTAATTCCAATACATATCACAACTGTCATTAATGTCACATTTTGACAGTTCTTTTTTACATTATTCTTCTAGGGAGATATTTGATGAAATACAACTTTAAAGTAGGAAGCAGTGAACAACTTGAAATACTCATTAATATGTTTCATGTAACTTAATTACCTTTAATAAAAGTTTATAATAAATAGTTTCACTTTTATAAAAATTGAGGAGCAGAAAATGCTGTAGGTAAATAAAGGCAGATTATGATTCTAAGCGCAGAAAAAAGTCGTGTTACTTTCCAAAGTGAAAACACAGCTGTTTACTTCTAAAATTTACTATTATTGCATTGGTGACGACTAAAACTAGTCTATCTCGTAGCTTTTATTAAGCTGCTTACAGAGTTTTTAGGGGAATGGAGGGAGGTTTGCTATTTTATTTGCTTAAATGCAGATGTGCGTTGCAACCGCTTTTTCCGAGACGAGTCTCAGTCTGTGCCCCGGTGTTTGTATGTGCGCCTTTTTACTAGCGTAGACGTCCTTTGAGCGTAACGAAGTGATTATGTTCGCATTTGTTTCGGTTGCGAAAATTCAACCATGAACGTTAAATTTTGCTTTTTTTTTAAATAAAGAATAGGTCCACATTAGATACCTATGTAATATATATATTATTTTATCTGGTACTCGAATCTAAGGCAGATTATATCTACCTATAGCTTAAAAAAAAAACAAATATATAAATATCGTATTTTAATATATTATTCAGATAGCAGATAGCTGACTGTACAAAAAATAATTTAGGAAATTTTAGTTTATAGTAGCTGTTAACCGTGGCTTCCCCCACAGTGCTTTCTCCAAAACGGTTAGACCGATTTTCATGGAACTTTCACTGGTAGATAGCCGTACCTAATAAAAAGTAATTGAGGTTATTCTATTTTAGACTAGCTGTTACCCGCGAATTTCTCTGCATGAAATTTAGCAAGATTTCAACTCATTTTTTATTTTTAATAAGAGAAATAATTATCAGTTTATTGTTTACAATTCGACATTATAATTATTAATAACATTAATGATATAGAGGTCTTCCTAAAAAGATCTTAGATTATAAACGTATTACGTAAGGAGTTCCATAATACAATTTCTTGTGGAACAGACAAGCGTTTAGTTTTTGTATAGTCACAAAATCTTAATTATAATAATGGCAATGTATATTAAATATAATGTAAATGTAAATCTTAATAATAATATTTTAAGTTATTGTTTCGTTACTTCATTATACAGTGTAAGTGAGCACTGAGGTAGTTATATGGTGGGTTAAGGTTCCAAATGTGTTGCTGATGACAAACCTCATTTGGCACGCTTTTTGTATTTATATCTACTGCACACGTTATATGTTACTTTTAGTGGCATGCGCATCATACTTACGATTGTCTTTAAAGAGCGTTTCTGTAATTGTACATAGTTTCACGATTCTATAATTATTTAATACGATTTAAAAAACGCATGCGGAGCTGCGGGTACAGCTAGTTTACAATATTATTCGCCAAACTTTCATATTCGTGTCACTAGATACTACATTTTATGCCTTACAAATGTTGTAAATAAATGGATGTTAGAATGCAAGGATTTTGTAAAATATCTGATTTTTAGATCAGAACCAATTCTTTTAGTAGCTTGAGAGTTTATATCGAAACATAAACTTGTATAGTTCCATTTTCATTTAAACGAAATTAGAACATCATATTATGTTATGTCATATTATGTGACTATTATTCAATGTTCGTTTTCACAACTGCAATGCATGTTACCTAGGTAAATGATATATTAAAAAAATTATAAGTATTACTACACTATTACTATACAGAAGTAATGTTTGCAATTTTTGGGAATAAAAAACCCTAGCACTACTAATTTGTCTAAAAAACAAAACCATTGACGAAAAAGAGTACGCTGAGGTTGTTTTACTTTTTATCTTTATTTAATTTAGGGACTTAAACCCATCAAAATATGGCAGATCTATCGTATCCTTACTCTATTGACAAAACAATTGAAATAGTAAACTTTATTATTTAAAAAAAACATTTTATAATTATCACGTACAAAGTTTTGAGCAGTTGCTAATATTTTTTGCTAACCTAACACAGTAGGTGACACAATATAACTAATTCGGCTCGTCCGGGGTAGGACCACCCGCTCATAGAAAACCGACGTGAAGTAACAGTGCTTGCATTGTTGCGTTTCGTTCGGTTAGTGAGAGCGCCGGAAGCCCACCTCCCCTAACCCTTCCCCCACAAGGTGGCAACGCACTTACAACTTCTCTGGTGTTGTTAGTATCCACGGTCCACGGACGGTGGTGATCACTTAACATCAGGTGACCCACCTGTTCGTTTGCCAACTATGACATAAAAAAAACCTACTATTACATGATGTAATTTTAAATTATCAAAATATTAAGTACTTGGTATTGAATGATGACACACTACTTGACGTTACCACTTTGAATAATCTATTTTTTTACAATTTCTCATTCGTTTACATGTGTCGAAATCCACCTACGTAAATTATTACATGCAATCATTAAAAACAGACGCCCAAAGTTGAGTGATTTATATTCAGTTATTAATTTTACGAAACCAAACAATTACTCTTGTGCGTGATGATTAATTCATTAAATACGCATGGTTAATTGAACACGAACGACTAATGTAATGTTTTCTCTGTAAGATTCTGTCAATCTTAGTCAGATTACGTGTTTTGAGAACAGATGTAGCCTGTTGAGACCTGGACGGCTATTTTTAATTATTTAGAATACTTGGTACATAGAAAAACAAACGTAGCATCCGCACCCTGTCCTAAGATTTGTAGTTGTTTCCTTTCAGGAGTTTATTATATTTTAGTTTTTATTCATAAACTAATAACTAGAAACAAAGAACTATGGTGGGATTCTTCACATTATAATTAGATTGATTATTGTGCAAAGTGAAGTGTATTAGATATAAAAAGCGGAATTTGAATTGTGATCTATATAAATATTATAAAGGGGTAAAGTTTGTGAGTTTGTGATGTTGTAGGGGGTAATCTCAGGAACTACTGGTCCGATTTTAAAAATTGTGTTATATAGCCCGTTCATCGAGGAAGGCTATAGGCTATATATCATCACGTTAAGACCGATAGGAGTGGAGAACCAACGAAAATTGTTTCAAAATCGGTTTCAAAATCAAATTTTTTTTTCCTCTTGAGAGCTTCCGCTGCGCGTTAGCGTTAGCCCAACGTAACTATTCCACGCGGACGAAGTAGGGCGCGAGGACGCGGGCAGAGGCTAGTATGTTATAAAACTGTATAACAAGTTTTAAGAATGGGGCTCATTTTCAAGCGCGTAACAAAAATTATGCTTAGGGAAGGAGAGACATGCTCTTAGGTACTTCACTACTTTTACATCTTTAGTTTGTGATTTCATTACCAGGAACAAACATAGAGGTGGTTGAACTGTGTGCCATAAAATTATACTTACTCATCCATAAATGGTGTTTCTTAAAGACATGCGTGCGACAGCAGAGTAGTTCAATACCTTTGTGACTGTTCTGTGCTATTGTATATCACGTCTTGTTCGAGACTGAAAAGTACTCGAAGAGGTGGAGAAACATTCAGACCATCATTACGTCTCGTACGACGTCTCCATCCAAAATTCGGACTGACCGGTCCATATAATTTCTCAAGCGATCTGTAAAACGTTATAGCCACCATGCACCACCAAATGCAATGAAGGAGCAAAGATAATCCGGTCTGCTGTGTCTCGTATCAATAAACCAAGGATGTCCCGGAACAGATGTAAACCGTCCAAGAACTGAGTATGTTGGTGAAACCGTAACACAGTGTAGCTACATATTATTTGTGTTACAACAAGATATGAATACATCAAGATAAAGCATAGGCGATAGACCGATAGACCATACGCAAGTCGCAGGTCCTTGAGAGACAAAATTGTAAATATTGTGCAATCCAAAACTCTTTACGAGGACATTGTACGAAGTGTATGAACTAAAGGGTTTTTAGCCCTCAATATCGTTGCTTTACGCAGAGTCCGCTAATATCGTAAATCACTTAACTCCTTCGAGGTAGCCTCACTTTTAGCTAAATCCTTACTATTGGATCAAATTGCGAGTGTACTTATATCTTCCTGGAAGTCGCATTGAAGCAAGGCCTGTAGTCAGCACCTTGCAAAATCGAGACGCAAAGTTTTCACCCACCAGTTTCGTATCAAATAGTTAGAGCATCGACATCTATTGACACTTTACATGTTCACTGTACATATTCTTGTGGAGGAAGCAAGATACTCTCACTTTTCAGTGAACTCAGGATCCTTTGGCCCTTAAAACCATACAACATCGTATCTATCATTAAGTAGATCATTAGTACGTAAAGTGTATATTTGCAATTAAATATTGTGTAGAACATCCGAATCTGAACAAACTATATTAGACGTAATCAGGTTAGTGTTGCTCAAGTTTGATATCCGACGTCGAACAGACACTTCGTATCGATAGAGGCTTACTTGTCTGGGCTTTGCCAAATTTACAAAGGCTTGAGATTTATACGTATCTATAAGATCACCAGACAATATATTCATGATGCTCATATTAGTAACAGCACAGCAGAGTCTATTGTATCATCGATATATAGAATTTAAACATCTGTTGCAATAAAAACAATAGCTTTGTATTTTGGTCGAACGTCCAGGGTGTTGAAACGATATTACACATCGTGAACTATTTATAACAAGCGGTGGAAAAATAAGCGATATTGTAATTATTATTTATATATTATAACTATGAACACGTGTTAAAAATTTATAAAAATTATGATATCGTAGATCATCGGGGATAAATCATATATTGTGTGACATTTAAAACCTAAAAATACTCGCGTTGTATCTAAAAATAGCACGAAACTGTTAGTATCATTTTTTTTGTGAACCTTGTCCGACACGAGTCTGGCGTAAATTGACTACTAGCTCTTGCATAAGCATGCTGAGTAAGCACCGCGGCGGATCTAACCGCAATTTCCTCTGTATACAAAATATGTAGGTAGATCTACACACAACACAAGGCGAGACTCAATATCTGTTCACAATCGGCTTAGGTTAAAGTTGCATGACAATGCAGAGCAAATAAAGCCCAGCAACTGCCGCATTTCGCGCTCCTTCGACTATATTACCTTTGGGATTTCCGTTCCATGAGTGTTTTCACCGATACAAGCTAAATGCATGTAGAGTTATATCTATTTTAAAATCTTTCTAATATATATGGATGAAAATATAATTTTAGGAATTAAATGCAGCAGTGCCTTAATATAAATAGTATATTATTTAACATATAATATGATGACATTTAGTACATTTTTGTACAAGTATTCATTTTTCAACTTCACAATTGATGAAAAAAAGGTGAAGTAATCACGCCTATTGTTTGTATTTCTTCTTGCTTTCATAAATCGTAGTTTATATATTTCTGTGTATAACCTCGCTACGAAATATTCGTAGCCTGACTTTAGCCGACACTTCGCCGAGTCTCGCCGCACCGCCCCCACCGCGCTCAATGTAGGCCGCTTTCTACTTTAACCACTCTCCTCAAAGTTACTTCAGTGAATGTTACTGTCAACTTTTTATTATCTGTTCTCGAATAACGTAATAAGATCAAATATTATTCACAATATTTTCGAATAATGTTGCTACTGAAATGATACTCTATATCAGAACTAAAATACTTCTTCATTTTGTTTCAAATATTATTATGTGTGTATTTAGGCTTGAACAATATTGACACAACAGTATAGGCACATAATAAATACTTTAGTTGCTTGCTCTTAATAACTTTATATATTTATTTTGTAACAGCAACATATTTATAACAAAAGCTTCTCAACAACATACAAACTACGTATTTTGTTCGCAAGTTACGAAGTGTTCAATATATCTAATACTTATCATATATTGATCTTCTCCCCTTGTATAATTTCATTATCGAAGCGGGTTCACTATCCAAATATAAGCTCATAGCTCAAATAGTACGTATATTACATAGTGGGTTTATTGACTTGGTCAACATGATTAAATACTAAATAAGTTATCTCAGTATAATTCAGATTTATGTATGCGGCTACATAATATGTTTAATTTTGTATTGTTATGTAATTTTATGAAATACCAAAAGTACGTCACTTCTATTTCTATTCAAAGAAAATAATAATGAAGAATAAATGAAACTTTAAATTTACATATATATTTATTTATTTATCTTGTCATTTATATAGCTAACATTTTATCTTAAATTCTTCTACGCACCACCTCATAATGAAAAGTGGTTCAACTTTCATAAAGTATAAGATAAGAGATAATCGCAAAGAAAAAGTCCCCTTTAAAAGCGGTTAGAATGACTATTTAACAAAAAGAATTCTTCATTATATAGCTGTCTCGACTGAAATATTGAAGTTTATCATTATTACCAGCCCCTGTGTACATTATGTTTTTATTGTCCGCTATTATATTCCAGAATAATAACATTTACTTTCTCTTTCAGGAATTAATCACCACATTATACATAGGTTTCCTCGGGTTGATCTTCGCATCGTTTTTAGTATATTTAGCAGAAAAAGACGTCGCGGAAACAAAGTTTAAAAATTTTGCCGAAGCACTGTGGTGGGGTGTTGTAAGTATAATATGTTAATATATATCTAGCGTATTGTAAAATGAAACAGTTACAGATTTGTGGAAAAGTGACCGATATGTTTATACACAAATCGATTCATGGTTTTATCGAATCACTGAACTTCCTGTAAAAAGTATACTTCTGTATTTCAGATGTAGATATTGTCTATATATTTAGAAACCATCGATTTGTCACTAGCATAGTCTAATATTTCCTCATATACGACACGTTTTCCTTTTGTAATATTATACGATTTTCCGTTGTTTTATTTACAACTACTGATTTCCATGTATGTAGATTATTGGTACTCAATTAAGAGAAGTGAACAAATATAACTCTTTGTTCTCTTATTTTCTTCACTTTTCATTTTGATTCTAAGTTTTTATGTAATAGGTAAATTCCTCTTGTTTTGTGAACGCTGTATGTATCTACTTACCTATAGTGAGATTCGATTACAAACGAAAAAAAAATGTATATCTATTTTTTAATATACTATCGAACTTAATTCAATACTGCATAAATAAAATTATAGAGGTCTGCTATCACTCAAAAACTACTCTAGCTATTATTTTTTTTACTTATAGACACTTGGTTCTCATCTAAAAGAAATATTATCATGATATCTTTATTGAATATAAAATTGTTAAAGTTTTAGGATTTTTTTATATTTATAAGGACTTTTGCATTGTGCGTTTTCTTGTCGTGAAGAAGTGGGGTACGCTGTGTTGTGCGCATGTGTTTTCTCTATACATTAAATATGTTGTTAAGGTAATAAAAGGTAGGTGGTAGAGCCATGCTGAAGCTATTATTGGTTTCAGCATGAATGCGTCGGCTCGTCCGGGGTAGTACCACCCGATCCACAGAAAACTGACGTGAAGTAACAGCGCTTGCACTTTTGCGTTTCGTTCGGTCAGTTAGAGCGCCGGATACCCACCTCCCCGACCCTTCTCCCCTTCCCGAAACACAGGCCGGCATTGCACCTGCGACTCCCCTGGTGTTGCTATTGTCTATGGGCGGCGGTGATCACTTACCATCAGGTGATCCGCCTGTTCAATGGCCGCCTATAATATAAAAAAAAACAATCGCAGAAAAATTCACGGGTATCAGTTACTAATGAAATAATGTAGACATTAGTATTGTCAATTTAAGTGTGGTACATTATCGTAGATCACGCTGTGCACGGTCGGGTATGGCGATATGGTGCCGCAGACGTGGCAGGGTAAATTCATAGCCTCCTTCTGCGCTCTACTCGGGATCTCGTTTTTTGCGCTCCCTGCGGTGAGTGTCACTCACAGATAAATACAATAAGTCTTTGTGAAGCAATCTCTCCTTAAGTGTATTAATTATTACGGTGCGTAAATATAACATATTTTAATTGTATCAAAATATCCGATATTTAATTTCTTTACATATAACAATGTGATTTTAATCCTGTAAGTAAATACTGTACCTATTATATTGAAAAATGATCATTCCATGAAAGTCTGGTGAATAATTTTTATATTATTAGCGCTCTGTTGTTCTTAAAAATCGAAATTAGGTTTTTCATAATAAACTCAAAATTGATCATATGTTTTGGAATTTATAGTCATCAATTTTTTTTATTTAATTGATATATCGCAAGGACTATGAAAGCTTTTGTTTTATCCAGAATCCAGGCCTTATACGTGCGATGTTTATTACCTTCATAATATTTGTATTTCTAACTAAATTAGAATTAATAACAAAACACATATACGAGACATTTTTTTTTTTCGAAATACGCATAAAATACTCTACGTGATAACATTCACAGAGCAATCAAATAAAGAGAGAGATATATTGCTTGTGAACAGAAACTTTGTAATTCTAAAGTACCTCATCATTTGCGAACACGGTGTGTGACAGTAACACGTCTTTTTCATATTTAACGTTAAAAAGTTACGTTTTATTTTATTTGTATATGTTTATCATTACGCTATATCCATCCTACTGGGGCAGACAGTACATATTATTATGATTTCTTAGGGTATTTTGGGTTCGGGATTCGCTCTAAAAGTTCAACAACAGCAACGGCAAAAACACATGATACGAAGACGCCAGCCGGCTGCTACTCTCATACAAGCCCTGTGGAGGTGTTATGCTGCGGACGAACATTCTATAAGCGTAGCCACTTGGAAAATACATCAAATACCGCTTCCCAGTCCCCAGACAAGGTAAAGGTTCTGCAAGACTATTCTTTCTATGTCAAAAGGAGGCAAACGAACAGGTGGGTCACCTGATGTTAAGTGATCATCGCCGTCCATAGACGCTTGCAACATCAGGGGGGTCGCAAGTATGTTGCCAGCCTGTCTATAAGGGAGGATAGTGAAAGGAGAAAGGGGAAAGGAAAGAGGGAAAGGAGGTGGGTATCCGCCGCTCTCACTGACCGAACGAAACGCAACAATACAAGCACTGTTACTTCACGTCGGTTTTCTGTGAGAGGGTGGTAGTACCCCGGGCGAGCCGACCCATTCGTGCTGAAACTAGTAATAGCTACAGCGTGGCTCTACCACCTTCATATTCAATTCATTTATTAGCCTATAACCCAATTTCTCGGTAGAATGCGTCGATGTTATAATATTCTGCACTAATAAACTCTGTTGGGAATAGCAAATATAAACAGCGACACATCTAATGCATAATGCATTACACTTGACAGAATAGCGTCTTCTATATCTAACTGGTTCATTTAATTTATTTATGGTGAAAATAAATATATTAAAAATAAGATAAATGACAATATTTATATTTTATATTTGCATTGCATTTTTTTATTATTTATCTTTTGCTCTTAACCAATTTCATATGTCCGAAAATCCCTGAAAATTTGAGCTCTTAATGTGAATAGTAAATACTTCTCCGATCGTAAAATATTTCCCATCTAAACTACACGTAAACACAATTAATTATTTTTTAATCCTTGTAAGTCAACGGCATTATATGCTATCATATGAGAATTTACCCAGAGTATAACGCTTTATAAAAGTACCTATTGCGGTGTAACAGTAAACCACATCTGTGAGATTATACGGATCACTAAAGCTATTCTTGTATGAAATTCTTATGTTCTCTGCTTTATTTCATAAATGAGCAGCCTTACAGAAAAAATGTTCGGGATAAACTAATTTAATTTCCTACAAAAAAGATTCACTAAACCAAATCAGTAACAGTATTTTCCAAGTATTGAACGTTCACTTTTTCGTGATATGAACAATTTTGAGTAGATAATTCGTAAATAATTTATTACCACGAAAAAGTCACCGCTCAATATCTCGAACAATATCAATTTTAGTGAAAGAATCTCTTTTATTTTACATGGGAAGTCTTTTCTCGATCAGGGAAAGTACTTAATGTTAATAATAAGGACTCCAATTTGTAATTACCTTTTTGAAAATATTTTATTGGTTTTCTTTTTTTTTAATGTCATAGGTGGCAAACGAACAGCTGGGTCACCTGATGTTAAGTGATCACCACCATCCATGGACACTAACAACACCAGAGTTGTGCGTTGCCACCCTTTGGTCAAGGGTTAGAGGAGGGAGAGGGAGAGGAGAGAGGAGAGGGAAGGGGTGGTGGGCCTCCGGCGCTCTCACTGACCGAACGAAACGCAACAATACAAGCACTGTTACTTCACGTCGGTATTTCTGTGGGTCGGGTGGTCTACCTCGGTCGAGCCGACCCATTCATGCTGAAACCAGTAATAGCTTCAGCGTGGCTCTACCACCGTCAATTTTCTCGTTTCACCATAATTTCATCTGATGACAAAAGACGATGTAAAATGGTAAACACGCTAAATCTAGAGTGGGACTGGCTTTCAAGTGCACGCGATGCCCGAACACGCCCTCAACTCAGCTAACATCGTTTACAAAATAAGTAAAAAATATATTAATTACACTTTTATATATTTTACGATTTCACATTGGAATAGTTATTTTGGGCTAAGACGAATCGGAAAGTCTCAAAAGGAAGAAAAACCCCGATTTTGAAACATTCTTCATTGTTGCTCCGCTCCTATTGGTTTTAGCGTGATGATATATAGCCTATGACACTCACAAATAACGTGGCTTTCTATTGGTAAAATATTTTTCAAAATAGGTTTAGTAGTTCCTGAGATTACCCCCTACAACGTCACAAACTCGGAAACTTTACCTCTTTATAATATTAGTATAGATTATCATAATTTTATTATACTATAGGATGAAAATTATATTTAAAAAAGAATTACATGCAGTGTACCTAGTTTCGATGTACATTTGACAGTCGAGTGATGAGTGCGTCATTCAAGAACAATGCATCCTTTGTTTCGAGACTGCCGACGATCCGCAGACACAAGAGCACCTCATTGCATTCTCCTGCGCCGCACTCAAAGCCAGCGCACAGATACGACGTCAACGCCAGTGCTGAAAATCTCGGTAAGTTTCTAACAAAATACTTAAACCATTTTCCCCTGTAAACGATAAATTTAATAACAATTATTGTATACACTAATACGTTATCGGTTCACATACTTATTACTATATTCTGTCGCGTTAAATAAAATTCTTTGTGTCGATTCGTATAATTTAAGTAATGTAGCAAACCGGGCCGCTAACTTTTCTAACCATAACCACACATTAAACACAAAACAACAACCTAGAAACAACATTTTCAAGCTCAATTTACTTTGAAATCGCTTCAACAACATCAACAAACATGATACAGCTGAAATACTAACAAAATTGATACTGACAACGAAAAATGAATAACAAGGTAAGAAGATAATACATTATAATTGAGTATTTGGCAATAACTTCAAGAGACACAACGAAGAAACAAATATACAGAATAAAGCAAGTATATTCCGGAAATTACATGACGAAAGCAAGCGTCACTCATCACATATCTTCAAGGCACTAGCGAAGTCAATTTCAAATAAAATTAATTCACGATACACAGAGAAACAGCTGAACATCGATCCAAAGTTTTGACTGTAACACGAGTTTGTTGGAATGGAGAGTGATGTCATTAATTACCCTGTTCCGTAGATAATCATACATCGGGAGGGGATCGGGCGTGTTGCCTGCTCCATTGTTGGAAAAGCTGCTTCAAAGGTTCTATTCCACATCTTTTAGAAGGCACTATGGCATGACAATATTGCAGACGATAAACTTCTGCTGCGTTTCTTATTCATTCTTATTAGTAAAAACTTTTCAGAAATATGTGAATACACGAAAAGCGGATACATATGTACGTAGTGTTGAGACCGGACGTCCGGCAAAAATGGCTGCGTCTCTTAGCTCCAATTACGATGCTGCCATCTTACTTACCTTCTACCTTTTTCTATTTTTTTTTTTCACTTTTTGATATAAAATGCACACGCGTAGATTACAATCGCTTTGAAAGAATTTACAATACGTACTTGTATTGCCATGAGACGCTTAATTTACCTATTTTGGACAAAATGGCTTTTGAGTGATAATCGCTTTTGCGTAATGTAAAATGACCACGACGAGGAAAGAAAAGGAAGAATACTTAAATACAATGAAAAAGTGTAAAAATTCAATTAATTCAGTATCATAGACAGCGGTTCATAAGATGAATTTTAAAATTGTACCATTGATTTACTGTAGGTAGGTCCGTAATACTACTACTGGAATGGCTTTAAAGAGGCTTTCATTTTCATTTCGGTTAAGTCTATCTAAAATAAAATGATTGAATTACATCGCTTTGCATTTTTATTATGCATGTCCAATAGTTTATAGGTTTTATGTAAAATATACATTATATCACAAATTTTAAAAGTAGAATGAATCGGTTTCTTGTTATATTATGCGACATTTGGTCAATAAATTTCATTGGACAAGTAAATGACCCGTTTTAGGTTTAACAAAACCATGTATTAGCGATATTACCAGCCGATGTCCGCCTGTCCTTGCTAGTAACAGGTTTGGAAACTCATATCATATTATAAATATTACAATACATTTTACTTCACAATTATACTGGAAACGATATTATAAACGAACATATGCAAACTTACCGTAAACGATGTTACTCAGAAGAATTAATATTTTTGTTACGTTTTTACAATGGTCTAATTCATTCAATTGTTACTAAACTAGCAAATTGTGAAAGTAAGTCTGATTTTTAACATTTTGCCTAGAAAAGAGGACCATCCTTACTCAAAATTGCGAAAATGAGTTTGTTTGTTTTTACGCTTACACGTTTTAATTACTCAACCGATCGGTCCTATGTTCGAAAGTTATACGAAACGTATTCATCCAGAAAAAATATACTCTTGCCGAGAATATCAAATCTAAATTCATGATAGAGAAGCTGTGAGCGAAAGATAGTATCTTCTCATATTCAGTTGTTATATCAAATCATAAATAGAATAATAGAGGTCTCCCGTTGTGCGCGCATCACGCAAAAGCTACTGGATAGATTTTAATCCTTTTATTTTGTTTTACCTATGAGACATGACCATGTAATTAATATAATAATTATCACAATAGCTTAATGTAATATAGATATCAAGTTTTTTTAAACTACGATTTTCATAAGCACTACTCATTCTATGATGTATTTTTTTTGCCGTTGAGAACTGGGGCAAGCGGTAAGCGATTACGTTTTTTCCTCTATACATAAAATATGTTATTAACATGATGCAGATAAAGTAACGGATATCGTCTAGTTTTTCTGATGTAATATATACTTAATATTATACATCCTGGTGCAACACCAGCAATAGTTTAAAGTGTAGGCGTGTCACGTTCCGAGATAACTTTGTGTATATTCAAACGGAGTAATAGAGTGACTGTACACTGTAGTGTCAAAAATATTGTACTCAATTTAGGCCCTACGAAGGAGCTTAGGGACGTCAAAACTAACAGTGTTTTGAAAAATAGCTCAGACATCGAGAAGAACCCGCAAGAAACTCGATGGGGCTTATCTTTTTTAACCTACATATTTTTATAACACATTAAAGTTACAATTGTTTTTAGCTGATGTACAGCGACGAGTATTAATTCCAAACATCACCATCGTTTACATATTGATCCACAATATAATAGCGTTTTGACATCAAAACCAGCTTGATATGGTATTTGAACTTACCTAGCTGGTATGACAATACCGACAAGAGATGGATTATACGTCTATCCATTCCTTTTGCGAACACGTACTGTAAGTCACATTACTGTGTTTATATAGAAATAATTTACGTAGAACCTAAGCGTGAAAGAACTTGTGTAAACATCGACTGCTTAAATGTAACCGCAGCACTTATCTGTGTTGTGCTCGCACTGCTGTATTACTGATCAAAGGAAGTAGCTAGTACATGAGGAATCTTAACTGAGTCGTCTGGAGAACGTATCATTGACTGACCTCAATTTGGATTTTATTCTTTTTGACGCTCAGTAAAATAGTTAGCTATTAGATAGAAAATACTTAAAGTTTGACTTTTTTCCTACTTCTTTAACGTCAAAAAGTTTGTGCAGAGATATTAAGGTTTTATTTCTATTTTTTATCATTTCTGATATGTCAGTCCCATCGTACCTTATATCTATATATTAGTGGCGAATTTACCACTAAGCTAAGTAGGCTGGAGCCTAGGGCTGCAGGTTTTAGAGGCGACAAATTTAGGGATATTTTTTATTTATAATTCTAAAAAGTGACCCATCAATATCATAGTTGACAATCATAGTACTTACGGGAAAAGGGTTGTGTAATTAGGTAGATAGAGCACAAACGTTGCCACTGGCAGAAAAATGTAATTAATATGATTATGAGCTAGGATATCAAATTGTAGAGGTCCTTAGGGGCGGCAAAATTTGAATAACTTACAGGCGGCAGAATTTATAAATAGGAAATCGAAAATCACGATGTGACACCTCTGAAAATTAATATTAAGAGCTCAAACTTTACCAGAATTTTTTTTTCATCATCTTGGACGATAATTTCGTGGTAGGTAAAAAAAAAATTAAAAGTTTTTTTGGCCCACCCTATTGTAGACCCACCACTGCTATACACAAATAAAACTCTTAAACCCAAAAACATAAATAGACTAATTACTAAACCTTAGTATACCACACAGCCTTTTGGAACAGTCTGATGTCAGTTCTGCCAGAATGCTATGATAAACACCCACATTCCAATAGTTATAAAACAGATATCTGTTAAACAGACAACTTATTCCTTAGGAATCGATATTATATGTATAACGAGCATTACACACAATTAGATAGGTAGTGCAATCTAGTATCTAGGGTTATCAAAATAATCGAGAACTTAATTTCGGAAAATTATGCGCCAACCTCCGTGACATAGTTAGTTAACGTGATCACGGTCACGTGATTGAATCGGTTGTCAACCGAAAGGTCAATCCCAGCCAGGAGCATTCAACTTTTTTTTAAATCTTGTACGAATATTATCGTAACTATATTATGCTCTATGTTATTTAATATACGCATTCAACTTAACTAAAACTGTCTCCAAAATATTTAAAGGTAAAATTTAAATATTATCTTTTTATCTATACTAAAATGAGTACCGTAAAAATATCGCTGTCTGTGTATTAAAGAGATTTGGGAAAAACTGTTGGATATTGTGAAATTATTATAAAAATAAAACATTTCAAAGAAACTACATTTAATAAAGGTTGCTTTTATACAAAATTGTTCGGGCGAGCAGGTTTGATTTTACGATCATGTTTTGCAAATACTAAATACATATATGACTGAACATTTGCATTTGTTTGGCTTATATTTAATGAATATCAATTGTCACGTGTGCGTTTCTAAAACATTCACAATAAAGATATAGTCAAGGTGTGCGTTATATTTTTAATGTCAGCTAGTGACGAGGTTGGCACACCTAAATGCTTTTTCATAGAGAAGGTTTTTATTCTATCCGTTTTACTATATCCTGTCCCTAGATATCGCTAGACTACTTTTATTGTTACTTAGTTTTATAATGTCAGCCTCATATCTGTTTGGGCTAATTTCTGAAACAGCTGAATCGATGTTGACGTGGGATCTAGTGGCAGATATAGATTATATTTTACCGAATCAATATACATATGTATACATATTACGTCCTTATATATGAAATTATAGTTTTGACGAATTGACCACTATGATCTCAAATATCTGACATTTCGTTAGAAATTCCAAATTCAAATATGGGCTAATATATTTATGTTTCTAATGTAGTGATTTATTTGTTTCCGCACCATTTGATTTTATATCAGTTCATTCTTTAAAAAAAATGGTAACCTTAATATATCACGTTATTGACGAATACGAATTTTACCATAAGCATCAATTCGTATTCAGTGGTACAGAAACAAATGAAACGAAGAATTAATTATGTGTATGGGAATCTACTATAAAATAAGGCACGGTATATATTTGATTCCAATGTTCTCATTTTGGAAATTTTGACCCAAGGAACAAACCCCATGGACAATCGGATACCTTAGTTGACAATTGAGAATTAAAGGTGATCGTTGAAGCGGATCTATCGCAAACCACGTCAGAGTCAGCGGCAGGCTTCGATATGAGTGATAAAAAATTTAATTCAGTTGTAACAAATTGGAAAAAAGTGAAAAAGTTCGGGAAACGGGTTCCGCATGAACTAACTGTATCAACAAACACGAACTGACAGTTGTAACGTTAGGACGTTAGGTTGTAACGTTGAGTAATGTATTACTCAACCGTCATAATAACGAGGAAATTTGGAATCCTATCATTACATATGACGAAAAATGGATCCTCTATGACAATAGGAAATGTTCATCATAGTGGTAGAACCCAGGAGAAACAGCAAATCCTGTACCAAGCGAATGTTGTCTCAGAAAAAGGTACTCGTGAGTATTTAGTGGACCAGTGCTGGTGTCATACACTACAGCTTCCTAAGATCTGGTCAGACGATTACAACAAATCTGTATTGTCAACAATTGCAAACCGTAATTGAAAAGTAAGCCATTAAATAACCGAGACTGGTCAATCTCTCTAGTCCGCTGCTATTTTAGGCTCTAGACCCTATATTTCATGACACATGGTTGCTAAATTAAAGTAAGTCTCGTTCGAATGTCTCCGATACCCACCACATTCCCCGAACATTGCCCCAACAGATTACCAACTTTTTCAGAATTTGGACAATTTGCAAGGAAAAAATATAATTCTGATGAGGCAGAACCACTTTCAAAGATATTGATTCTCCCTCCCGCAGTTTTTGCAGTAATGGAAACTATGAGTTATCTATAAAATGGCAAAACTGCATAGAAAATATTGGGATATACTTCGATTGACCAAATATCAAATTTCATAATATTTTATTTCGTTATACTTTTTCCATATATAACGCTAATTTCATATGTAAGGACCTAATAAAATAAACAAAAGTATATATATGACTTCAGTATTATAAACCCTTTGCCTATTGTATACATATGAAAATACTTGTTGTTAAGGAACAAATACAGTCACGAGTGAAAGCTAACTCTCGCCACTGTTTTTACTAATTTGTTTTTATTATTAATTTTGATTAAGTTATCATAATTAATGTAACAATGAAGACCTGTATACCTTTAAGATTAAATACATTTCGATATATCTCAGGTGATAATTATAAGCGTTGTTCGAAATTCCCATAGGCGTGAGCTATGTCATTAATGCGCTGCTGTTTCCCAGATCACTCGAGTAATTCTGTTCATATATTACAACTTTGTGAACGAAACGGTCGGTCTGTTTGCGTACTCCCAGTATATACTGCTTAAAACCATTTTTAGATTTAATAAAGTTTTATTGATGAGATAAACGTATTTGCTAAGTACTGTTAACGTTCGTCTGAAAATGATATAAGCGAAAACGGAGGCTATACCGTATTTATTTTTACATCTCAAATAGTATTATATAACTGTGGGTATAGTAAATATAATATTAGGTAAAGCACGTCTATACTCAATGTTCCATTTAGAATTCACAGTGGAAATTTAATTATAAATTAAGAAAAGGTATTCGGTATTTAATTTCACAGTAGAGTTCTTGATGTTGAAGACTACTTTCTTTAAGAGAAATTATACATTGTAATCACTAATTATAACTAATAGTCTAGTGGTCGAAATTCGACCGCAATAATTAATTTTACAAGATTCAAGGAGAAACGTAACCTATTTCCATTTTTTTAAAGCTAGTCAATATTAACTAAATAAAAAAAGAGAAAATCGCTTGAAATGTACTTAACTGCTTTGTCTCTACCTATTTATAACACCATGCTATAATTTAACTTAACTTAACTCATTATAATGTTTTAATAACTATTAAAAAATAAAAAGTTTTGATTATGACATACAATAATAAATGTTAATATTTAGTCTACATCGTTCTTACCTTACCATAAATAATTATTTTTATAATGATTATACGAAATCAAACTGATTTATAAAATTATATTACATAAATTAATCTAAAACAAGTTCTATAGGACTTTCTCAATATGAGTAGAGATGTTTTAACAAGGCGTTTAATAATTAGAGTACAGAATATAACAACAAGATTTGCACGTTTAAGGTTACAATTATTTTTAACCGTTTTTAAAATAAATCCTTATAAATATACCTTTACAATTCGTCATCTGTATAAAAATAATAGTTGAATTAATGTTCAATGAATAGATTGTTTATAATTCATAAAAATCTACAGAAAAATCAAATATGAACGCAAATTTGAGGTTATACAAAGATGTTTATAAAATACGTGCTTAGAGTCACTCCACTGTACACTGACCTTTCTGTACCAAAGTTCTGAGCAAATTGTACACTTATTTACTCTTTCCGATTCCGGTTTCATATTATTAATATTTAATATTTAAGTGCCTAAAAGCTCTTTAGATGTTCCTTAATAATGAAATATCACAATAATGATTTAATAAAACCTAAATTTCTGATTATATATGAATTTTTAAGGCCTTAGAAATTATATTACATACTCATGATCGTCCAATCGTCGAAAGTGAACGTAATTCATTACTTTTTTTTTATTTTAACATTATTGAGTGTAAATAGAGTATACATCTACAATAATCGTTGCATATAGTATATATTAGCGGGCACGGAGGATGTTGTCCCACCCTGATAATAAAAGAAAATTGACAAATTATATACGTAAACTTTCCTCATGAATCACTTTATCTACTGGTGAAACCGCATTAAAATTCGTTTAGTAGTTTTTGAGTTTATCGGGAACAGACAATCAGACGTGGCAGAGAACTTTATTTTATATGCAGTGATATTTAAATTAGTTCTATTATGTCTGCAAGCATGATATTAGGTCTTTACCTATGAAATTGCCGTTTTCCCAGAACGAAAGCGAGCAAACCAATAACAGGTGGTGCGTTGGTTTGTAGTGTTAGCTCCGTAAACGTCGTTGATGTTGCGTGCCGCTTGTGCCGCGTTGCTGCCACGACGGTACTCATATTCCACAATTACTCGAATTTTTAACGTATCCATGATGACAGAAAAGCGATGAAAATGTAACACTAATCAATAAACAAATGACTACTTTTGGAAACAGAATTCAACGTTTTTAAAATAAAATTAATTTGAAATTAGAATTCTTAGCCAAACAAAAATTATTTTGATTTGAAATGGTCAGTACTGCAGAATGGCAATTTCATAGGTAAAGACCTATTACAAATACGACTTTACGCAATATTTTTTAATTTAATTAAAGAAATACGAACATTTAAAGAATCGGAGCGCATATTATTTAATACAAAACAAAGTACAAACATTATGTACAGGAATATAAAATTGGCATTTATTTTTCCGTGAGTTGTCTCAATGTTATATGTGATATAATACGTATTTATACCTAAATTTGTGTTCTGCGTAACTATATTCCGAACGGTTAAAAAGTTTGCCGAGGACTATAACTCCTTACGTGATTTAGAACAACTGGTTAAGCAAAGACTAAGATGTGGTTAACCTTTATGTGTTTGACATTTGGTATGAATACAATTCACGCCTAAATTTTATCTTTCTGCACTCCATCTCGATATAAATGGAACTATATCAAATCTTTAAAGCTAGTCCATGTGCCCAATGTTCTTAAAAAGAGGTACAAACTTTTTTGTCGCGTATTAATAGTATACGTTTATATATATTATTATTTGTACATGTGTATGTGACTGAACTCTGATTCTGATTTTCACCCAATTTTTCTGTGTTTATAATTGGTCGCGATAGGAGACGCTAACGTCTGATTTTAGGATTTTTTT
The DNA here is from genome assembly GCA_015888305.1 of Antheraea pernyi. NCBI lineage: Eukaryota > Metazoa > Arthropoda > Insecta > Lepidoptera > Saturniidae > Antheraea > Antheraea pernyi. The sequence goes on from MU158997.1 coordinate 243,193, forward strand.
TCTAAGGCAGAACAATGCTTGTCGGGTCTGCTATTAGATTTTAATTCGCAATTACAAGGTGCAAATACAATGAATTTGCAAACTTATCCAATAGTTACTAATAGGTTATTAAATTAATTTATTAGCACTGAATGTTTTCCAAAATGAATAATTTGACCACAATGAAAATTGAAATCATAGCGAATTTTCACAAACGAATATGTATTTTTATACACTCTATATAATCTCTCTATATAATTTTTTATGGTCTAGGAATCCTCTAAAAAAACGAAACTTTACGCAGTGGTGTAGTAAACTGTGTATACTGCATCACGATAACGTGATCACAAAAACACGAAACGCGTTTGATGTTAGTAAACAACTTTTTGCCGTCATAAAACTTGGCCAGTATCTTTATTTCCGTGCCTACACCAAGCACTTACGCAAATCTTACATGTTGATTTTTTGCCTATGCTGTTTTTTTTTTGTAATTTATTTGTGTAACAGTAGGTATTTTTATCTATCAATGATATGCACGGATGTCACGGAAGAGATAGCGATTCACTATCGCGATTGTGTTAGCAGCGAGTGTAAAAATCTACCTAACACTTCACATTTTCGTTGTTGGTAAATTTAAGTGCAAAACAAAATAATTCGAACTAAACAAACAATAGATTTAAATTATGTTAGGAGAAACATTGATTTCAATACGTTCAAAATGTATTGGCACCTTTGTTGGAGAGAGATACCAAACGGATCAATACTTTACCTGAGACATGAAAAGGCCACCGCTGCATTGACTTCTTTATTTAGGTGTTGATTCGTCCAGTGTGGTAATAAAAACCATCCGATCAAATCCTATTTTCCTAAATACATGGATAGTTGAAACAGATACTTTACAAACATTTTTTTTTATAATTAAATAAATCTAACTTTTTTCAGTAATTAAATAAGTATTAAGTGTAAAAATTTTTGTACCATTTTACGTACACATTTAAACATTCTTCAGTACAGCTTTACATTTTATTACGAGCATGAATAGAAAATGTCCAATAATTAAAAAAGCATATCTCGGATAATACTGCGGGTATTGCGGGGTGGTAGGGTTTTGAAGTCCGACTGGGTCGCGACCACCATGCAGGCGAAAAAGCCCGTCATAGTGATTCGCTTCTGCGGGTCGCGTTTCGGGATCAGCCTGTGCATATCCAGATTTTTCCAGGCCGGCATGACAGCGGCGACCGGCGATGGATAGTGTGTCACTCGGTGGTAGATATTGTGTTTGGATTGTACTGTGCTTACCATCAGGCACATTACAGTCATTATGCCGAGCTACAATAAAAAAAAATGATATGCCGGATAAATAATAATAAGAAAGTAAATTCTATTTCCTAGCGGTTCTCATCAGCTTTGTAATACATAACGAGATGAAATACGAATCCTACTTAGCATAAGCTACACGCTAGCGTAAAATTAATTTAAGCGATAATCCATAAGCTCTTCTTTGCATTGGGTGACATTTAAAACAACCGTAATAAATTTTTGATTGTATAATTAACAAACGTAGACTGTAATAATTGACAGAAAAGAAATACGTAGGGCTACACGTGCTGCAATTTAACAATTCGTGAAAAATCAAGCTCCGTTTTTAACGCTTACGATAACTAAATTTACATTGATATACCTATGTACGTACCCACATGTACTCGTAAATAAACCGAGGTTGCGAAGTCAATACCGAATCTAATTCGCACATTTACATTACAAAAACAGCTGATTGACAGGCAGACAGGCGGATTCGTGTTCTTGTTTGCAAGGAGACTAAACTTTCAATGCAATCTAAATTAAATCTGTCCAATGTAAGTATTCCACATTATTTGAATCTAATATTTTATACGTTTGAGCCGATAGTTAATATAGTTTTTACTATAGGTATAAGCTGTGACTTTGTATTCTCGTCATATTTACATTAGTAGCTGTAATGTACATGTATACAAATAACATAAAATTACATTTCAAATAAACATTTCGTAAAATGTAAATAAAGCCTACACACGCGTCGTTTTTGTTTTCGTTTATGTTTATGTCAATAAATAAAATAATATGTGAATTTCTATATAGAGAAATGGCGCGATATTACTGAGTAATGTTTTTTCTTTGTTAGTACCGCGCCTCACTCACCTCGCTAGGCATCAATTAAAAAGCTGCGTGCGCGCAGTTCAGACTTTATAATAAACAGCGTTAACTGCTGTCTGTCGTAAATTTTATGAGTGTGCAATATCTGATAGCGTATTTGGCAAGAGTTAAATATTTCGATGAAATCAATTAAGTACCAGTCCTTATCTTCTTCTTCTTCTTCCTAGCGTTTTCCCGGCCTAGTACCAGGGTCCGCTTTCTTACTATGCTTCCTCCACTTTGCCCGATCTTCGGCATCCTTCTGAGTGAGGTTATTTTCCTTTAAGTCCGCCTTTACCACGTCCAACCAGCGTTTCTTGGGCCTGCCACGAGACCTTGGGCCCTGTACAGCTATGTTGAGGCATCTATTTCCGACGTAGTCTGGAGGCCTGCGACTTATGTGGCCGTACCAGCGAAGTCGACTCTCCTGCAGCTTGTCTGCGATGTCACGGACTCCAAGGCTACCACGGATGTGTTCGTTACGAATGCGATCTAATCCTGCAGGATTAAATATTAGCTTATCAAGTAGGTGCAAAATTAGTTGAGAGTTAACGTTTGTGCTGACATTATCAGTACTATTCACTCACCCAATTCTTATTTAATAAGGAATACCTATCGAAGATTTACCCTCTACCTGGATCACACGTCCATTAGTCGCCAAATTTTTTACACCTTTACTCATGAAGAAGTATCCCAGAAGGCTAAGGAGCTCAGATAGCTTAAAAGGATGGTAAATTTAGGTTCAGTTATCTCTTATTAAATCAAAAGACTACTGGATTTAATGATCACTAAATCAAAATAACACAACACGTGATTGAAATGCATCAATAAAAGCGTAATCTACTGATCGGGCTAACCCGGCTTTCTCGTCGTTACCCGCTTTCTCGTGTTTTTTCACTTAAGGAGCCTTTTCTCAATTCATCTATTGAACTCCTCGTTTTTATTCTATTTTAACTTTGCTATTAACTGTGTATTTGTGGCGAGAATGCAAATCGAAAGCTAGTATAATTGACATAAGAACGATATTGTGTCCGTACGGATAGATAGCGTAAATAGGTCCAGAACAAAAGTAGTGTTTGAAGTTTGCGTGTGTCTGGCAGGCGCGACGAACGGACGCACAGTGCGGACGCGTCCCCTCAACCCTTCCTACAGCGAGGACTCTGTGGCAGAAACAGCATTCTCCAAAAGAAACTCCGACGGTAAGATGTACCGCCTCTGCCAGCCTTGGAACAATGTATAAAACTCTCTTTCTACTTTCAAAATTCTGTCCGTAAAAGATGCTCTTATACTACGCTTCCGAGTAGTTTATTAAACATTACGTGTTACTCTATACTAAATGAAATTATGTAAATAGCAGACGTATCCTAAAAAATATACGAATAACATATCAAATATCAATCAACACTTATACAGCACAATAATAATAAATTTAAACTACATAAATAGTATTTACATACAATAAAAAAATCAAAATGGTTTATGGCATTTATTGTAAATCTTATGTGTAGTAAACAACAACTAATACGTGATGTAAATTATGATACAACGTATAGTATAAGAATTCTTAAAGTTATCGGTTTTATCCGATTGAGTTCGGATAAATTTATTATGTATTTAGCAAGAGCCAAGCGATAACAGAAACCACTAGATATCGGCTTCATATATTCATATAATATAAATGCGCCAGTCATAACCGTTTTGATAAAACAAAAAATATTGTATGTCTGTATACGTAATATTAAATTTTCAGTCAGTTTTCCGCACAATAGTTGTTGTTACTAGACATCTCTCTGTCACACTCTCTTCTCATCGATTGATGCGTCGCATGGTTCAGAGGCACTTATATTAGTTATATAGTTCTAAAGCGTCGACATTAATACTATTTACACTATAAACGTCACCTACAGCACGTTTACATGTGATGCATATATTTTATCTGTAACAATAGTTACAGATAATTTAAATGCAAGTTTTAATTAGTTCAGATTCCCCTGAAGAAGATCTATTATAGATTGTTTGATTGCGTAAGTAATGTTGTCATTTTGAGATATATAATCAAGATCAATGTACATTTACCTATTTTTTTTTTTTTATTATGTCATAGGTGCAAACGAACAGTTGGGTCACCTGATGTTAAGTGATCACCACCGTCCATGGACACTAACAACACCAGAGGAGTTGCTAGTGTGCTGCCACCTTTTGGGAGGAATGGTTAGGGGAGGGAGAAGGAGAGGAGAAGAGGGGAGGGGAGGTGGGCCTCCGGCTCTCTCACTGACCGAAAGAAATGCAACAATACAAGCACTGTTACTTCACGTCGGTTTTCTATGAGAGGGTGGTACTACTACCCCGGACGAGCCGACCCATTCATGCTGAAACCAGTAACAGTTTCAGTGTGGCTCTACCACCATAAAAAACGTGTACTACTAAAGACCAAACTTGTAAGTCGTACAAACTTATGTTATGTCCTTTATTAACTTACCACGAATATTTCAATATAGCGTAAATAATACCGTAGCATTTATTCTATAGCATACATTATGTTATGTAATGTAGTAGGTTACACTCATTATAGTGTAGTAATAAAAAATCAATAGTGTTTGTACCTAACAAGGGTAACACGAACTCGTTGCAAAAGGTCAGATTTCGCAACGTATAACTTTATATACATTTTCAGTTTGTACATATAAATATAATTGAAGTATCCGTTGTTTCACAGGTTGAAAAGTCTTAAAGGTCTATTTAGACTATATATTACGCTTTTCCATAGGGACAAAGCAGTAATGATACGTTCCTATAGAGCTAACTTACAATTGGTGAAAGTACTATAATAGTTGAGTTATGATAAACAAATGATAATTATACAAATAGAAGACGGACTACATTTAGTCCGGATAAAAATATAGTTCCCGCGAAACAACCGATCTCACGATAACTAAGCATCATATACCAGTAATATAAAATGTGAAACAACCCATTTTTTTCTTTTCAGTTGAAACATTTACTCCCTTCGTGTATTCTTCAATATCTTTTTCTATTTAAATTTGTAAAAGGAATTAATTGTTTGTCTATCTGTTGGCTTTGTTTTACGACAGTTAAGAATAAATAAATTTATACATATCTGGTCACCATAATTACTACATCGTAATTGTGTCATTATTAAAACTACTTCGTATACACTGTTATACTTCGTGTACATCGTATACTGCGTTATTTTTTTAAATCAGTACCGCATGATTAAACTGCAATTACGCGACGGCAGAAAACTACGCTTACCATAAAATTGTATAGAATAACCGACGGAAAAACTCTTTGTTGCATGGACTCTGTGAACTATTTTATTACAAAGTTGGCTTTAAACACGTTTATTTCAATAAATCAATAAAGAATATAATTGTTACAATGTCTTTTGTTTATTATCCACATAACACAATGAATCCAAGTCTTAAATGACTATAATTATATCATATGTCTTATAACCATTATTCAGTGTTATATTTTAATCGGAAATGCTATTAAAATACTGATTTTAGTAAATTAAATTATTTTTGGTTTAGCATTGACTTGGTAAATGACTTATAACGTCAACAAACATTACTGTAAAGGTAGAAATTATATTTACATTTTTTAAATTACAAAACCAAAGACTTCATTGTATTCATTTCCACTTGAACATTAATTGACTGTCTCTAAACAGGTACGATAAATATTTATGAACACATGAATTTATCTAAACACTATCTATTTCATATTATTTGTATACAACGGCGTTACAAACATAAATCCTGATAAATATATTTTTTATAAATCTTAAATCTGGTTTTATCTTTTTATTTACATTTTCAATTTACTTTCAGCTCACCACGACAACTCCATCTCGACTTACTTATAATAAACTAGATATTTAGGTCTCGCACTCAGACTCGCCACCGACATTTCAACTGTAATCCCACTTCAACTAAGCGACTTTTTAAAATAGTTCTACTATTATTAATCTTGAAGTTATTTAGTAAAATTAGAAACAAATAATATGGACTAATAATCATTCTTACATTATATTGTGTTATATATAACTACTTATAATTCTGAAACTGATTCATAGACTTAATTAGTATCATATTTCGTTTTTCTCAGATGAGGACGATGAGCCCCGTTGTGTGACTTTAACGCCAAGACATAAAGCCGCTATACGATTTATAAGAAAGGTATGTATTTAATTAGATTTTAAAGTTAATTATTAATGTAAAATCATTACAGGAAAAAAACTGTATGATAATTCATATAGTAATAAAATTATCTAATCCTCACACAAATTACACACATGAATATAATACTTACCGGTTATTACAAATTATAACATATATTTTCGCCGTGGATCCTATCTATTTACTAGAAGAGCAACAGGGAATTGAAACTCTGTCGACGTTTTAAAGTATTTTACCAAAGTTCTGATCGTGGGAAGCGCCGACACATCAAAATGTAGATGGAATATTTGGCACTACTTGCACGACATTTTATTATAAATTAGGCGACATAGTTACACTAACATATCTTTATTTGTTATTATTCATTTAACATTGCTTTATATTTCAATATTTTTTGGAAGAAATTAGTTAGTTAATCACCTAAAACAAATCATATAGGTACTTAAACAAAATTTATATTAATATTCATAGTTATTATGGAGATTAAATTGAATTAGAAATTTTCAATAATAGCGGTAAGCACATTATTGTTCTGCGTATTTAATGCTACCTAAACACTTTTTTAGTACAAAACAACGCTTCTAGTATGACATAGAATTCATTAATACCTTTTGATTAGTTTATTCGATTATTTAATATTGGACTATACCATTACCTAATTTATATAATTTTGTAATTATTAATGATAAAATATTTATTTTCAATGTAATTCTCGTAGCGTACGTAGTAACTATGCGAGACTGGAGCCTTCTAAGAACCTAGTTAATAACAATATATATTTACAAAATTACCATTGACTGAATGAAAAAACTGCCATAACGTTGCATTATAAATATACCTACTATACAGTTAATTTTAATTATTATTTATTTTTAACAACACGCAATATTCGTTCCTTATTCCTGATAGTTATTCAATCACATTAAAACGGATCAGTTTATGTAATTATTACAATTATCAATTTAAAAAATTATATACTATTAATCATTTTTAGTAAAGTTAGGGTGATGCACAATTTTTTAATAAATTTAATCGTTATTATTTTGTCTTTCTTATACATATTTATTCATACTTTTTATACATCTATATCTATGTACTCATTCATATAAGTTGTGTGTTTCAAGTTTGCTGTTGTTTTATCGAATTTTATACGTCACAGGCGTCATAGCTATCAAAACCCTTGCTCTTTATCTGTACAGTTGACAAAGTACAATTTTATTACACTAAAATGTCAATATCAAAATTAATATATAAATTATAATTATATATATAATAGTGTAAATCTTGTTGGTGTTTCTAAATAAATAAATATACATATATATACATGGTGACTAAATTTCATTTCATCTGATGTAATCTGGTGGTAAAACTACACAAACAATACATTTTAAAATACAATAAAACCAATAACAATTTTATCTTTATTACTTAATATGTTTATTTTGTATCTATTGGTATTAGAAGCTTAGATGTTATCTTAGGCGTGTATAGTTCGATTATTCTACATGTGGTAAACAAGACGCGAGGGGTGCGGGGTGGGGTTGATGTATACAGTACCGCTTGGGAAGTGTCGCAGAATGCAATTTATGTGTTGTGTGATTTGTCTGAGGCCTATAACTGCGTTGACCATAGTACATTTATTCGTAAATTAAAACACTATGGTCTTTACGGAGCTTTTCTCGACCTACTAGTCTCTTTTTTAAAAGAACGCTGTAAGAAAGTTAATATATATGAGGCGATATCTGCCGTATCGTTGGTTCGAGTTGGTGTTCCGCAGGGGTCTATTTTAGGGCCATTTTTGTTCTTGATATAAATGATCTGCCGCTAATAATTTATAACTCTTCTTTAATGGTTCTAAGTGCCGACGATACTTCACTTGTATTTAATGTGAATAGAATAGATTAGGAGGTTATAATACTATCTAGGCAACTAGATATCGTAATAATACTTTAAGTAACATTTCTGATTGGTTTGCATTAAATAATTTATTGCTAAAAGCACATAAAACAAAATATATGAGATTTAGCCGGCCTAATGCTCCACGGGTTGATAGTAGAATCAAAAACTAAGGTAATTTAGTAAGCTTAGTTAAGCATATTGTATTTTTAAATATCATACTTTGTTCTAAATTTCAATGGGGTCCTTATAATGATGAGTGAGTGAGATGAAAATGAGTTCTGCTTCATTAACATTTCGTAAGATTCGCCAGTTAAAAGATATTGCCACTGCAAGATCGATCTCATTCGCTTATTCCATAGCTTAATTGATGTGTTATTATGTGATGTGGTAATATGCTGTGCGAGATAGTAGCATATTTCTAATACAAAAACGCACAGTTCGAGCAATTAGCGATATGAAACCCCGCGAATAATTAAACGATATCAGGAATTTCGTATCCTAACTATATTCAGGGAGGCTGATGTTACTCGCGTCCACAGAAAGTGTAGTTCTCATTCCTCACGTAATCCCCGAGGTAGTCCGGTGAAGCTGTTTAGACCATGCTAGGTCAATAGCGTAGTCAGTTCGAAAAAAAAGTAACCCCCGAGTGATGCTAAAGAGTACCTACCAAATTTTTGGCCACTGCACTGTTCCACATAAATTGAACCTCGCAGCGATAAATAAAGTAATTAATTAAAAGACGATAATAAAAGGTGGATACTTTATTTAGCCATACGATGAAATACAAAACTCTGTCCTCCCAATTCATTATTGGTAATTTAATGAATGTCCATAGATATTTAAAAAGCTGGATTTCGTAACAAATTAGCATGATTTAAATACTAGAAAGTGTGGCAAGCTGATCAGCCCATGTTACAAATTCAGTAAGACCAGTAACAGTGTTAAGTACTACAAAACGTCTTAAAGCACATTATCTATTTTTCGGATTTTAACTTCAAGCACCAAGTCAAGCGGGTTTTGAGATCAAAAGGCTATATGGGATGAATCAATGTGTGAACGACAGTGATGTCTCGAATGTACATCCTTTTCTGTGCATCCGCTAAAAACGTTTGCAACTTTAATTTCTATAAAAATGTGTCAAATTAAAAAGATAAACCTGATAGAGTTTGTTACCGGTTCTTCTCGATGAATTGTTTTTTAGGACGCCTTCTTCAATTTCAATTTCAAATTCAATAAAGCATTTTTGATTTTGATCTATTTTTTCGTTTTATAACTGCAAACTTGAAACAGACAGCTATAGGTTACCCTTAGTTTTTATTACACATGCCATCATATAATCAAGGTATAGAAATACAAAAAAAAAACACAAGTTTAAGAAACGTTATAGTATTCACAATATTTCCGAAATAAGTAAGTTCGTTATATTTAGTTGGCTTCCTTATAGATTAGCTACTCGAGCGATAGTTATGTATTCATAACTCTCAATGTTTATGTTCTGAAATTCTGACAGATGAAGTATTTTGTCGCCCGACGTAAGTTTAAGGAAGCACTAAAGCCATACGACGTCAAGGACGTTATTGAACAGTATTCCGCGGGCCATGTGGACCTGCTGGGCCGAGTGAAAAACGTCCAGACTAGGTATTGCAGTTCCCAGCGAAACCGTCTACACCATGCACTCCCATTTATCATATACCTACTACGTTATTTATACTTTCTGTCTGGACTTTACCTATTCTGTGTCTTGTTATGTAATATTAGTAGTAAATTGACATCAAATCTAATAATTTTATAATGCAGTAGTTAGTGTGTGCAAAGCTATACCTACCTATATACATAACGCATTACTATAATACACTGGCTGCTTCGAAATCGCATTTTGTGTTATGTGTAGATAGACAATATTTCGTTATGATGTGTCCTCAATTTTAAATAAACTAATCTTAAACGTAACTAAAATGTAATGCACTTAATTTAGATACATTTCTCCTTTAATATTAGGGTAAAATTAGGCAATGCGGTAAACTAAAAATAATTATGTAAATATGATAGCGATTTGGAAGTTGCCTTGACACTGAAAACTTCAAATGAATATTGCCGGGGAACACTGCAAACATGTCTACATAAATCAACCGTTAAATAGTACTGCGTCACCGATCTATCTTACCATTTGTTTCAAGGAAATTTTCAGTGAAATTATTCACGTAACTAGGCCTGATTTCTGATTACATTTAAAAATTCTCTATATCAAATTACGAGTAGTAAGGCATTACTTTGCATGTTTGCCTATGTCGATAAGATATTTGTTATTATTAATCTAATATATTTAATACGAGAGTCAGCAATAAAATATCTCGTTTGTCAAATCTGTAAGTAGTATTTACTACACTATTCGGGGGTTAACGTCGGACACTCGGTTTAAAATTTAACTTTATATGAGTACGAACCTACGATATACCAGATTACACGTAAATAATTAATCTTATCAAAATATACAATGAACTCAATTTACATGTAAATTCCTGAATTATTGTTACACTTACCTACAATATTAGCCATCAGGACATGTGTGTTTTGTTTCCGTATAGCTCAAGTATTTTGTCGCGCGCAAGAGATTTAGAGAAGCGTTGAAACCTTACGACGTGAAAGACGTGATAGAGCAATATTCTTCTGGACACGCTGACCTGCTAAACAGAACCAAGAATTTACAGTACAGGTGAGATGAGAGGTCGTCTATCCAGTTCTCAGTACTCTGCACCGCCGGTTCTCGCCTGCAGCTCTTTCATTCACTATTCATCATTTAGCCGCCCATATATCGTTATAACGTTGCCATACTATATAACAATACGAATATTTCATTGTTAAAAACCTATCTGCTCGTTTTTGGTACATATTTTTGTGTGTTTATATCCTAGATATTATACTTAATGTCCATTTTGTTTTCAAAATTTGTAATATATACCTAGCATAGCATATACCTAATGTAAGTTTAAACGTATCTTAATAATGCATTTATTAATATGTGATAGACATCAATTTACATAGATATAATAAAGTATTAATAAACATCGTATTGTCTAGCAGAACCACAGCTATTAAGTTACATCGATAACATTTGACTGCGCAGAAAGAGACCAAAAATTCTGACAGCGAACAATCGTAAATCAATAAAATAAGGATTCGGAATTAATTTACGAATGGTATATGTTAAGCCAATTGGCGCACACTTGCAATGATTTCTTTATGATTGAAATATATTACTGGCCAGGTTTATCGCTGTAATTTTAAAAAAGTGGGTGAAAATATTTTATGTACCGCTAACAACACAAATTTGTACATATACACCTGCAAAATTACTTTTAAATAACAACAATGTCTATAGAAATTATCTATCTATAACTGATATTATAAAGAGATAAAGTTTGTGGGTTGTATGGGTTAATCTCTGGACCTACTGGTCAGATTTGAAAAAAACTTTCAGTGTTAAAGAGCTCATTCATCGAGAAAGGCTATAGGCTATATATCATCACGGTAAGATCAATAGGAGCGCAGCACCAATGAAGAATGTTTCAAAATCGATTTTTTTTTCTTTTGAGAGCTTCCGCTGCCTATTAGTTAGCCCAAAGTAACTATTCCACGCGAACGAACTCGCGGGCAGAAGCTAGTAAATAATAAAACATAGTGACGAGTACTGCTAAATGATATATTATATTTTTACTAGCGGGCCCGGCAGACGTTGATTGCCATGACTCTAAAAAAAATCCTTCAGCTATTATATACCAAAACGTTCCTCGTGATTCACCTTATCCACTTGTGAAAACCACATAAAAATCCGTTCAGTAGTTTTTGAGTTTATCGCGAACATACAGACGCGGTAGGGGACTTTGTTTTATACCTACTATGTATTGAAATACACTAAATTTAATTTAAACACTAGCAAAAACAATGTTGATTGCATATATAAATATAAATAAGTATATTTCGATACTATTATATATTTTAAAAACTAAATTTTTTTTTCAATAATTGAAAATAATAATCTAACATGACTATTTTGTATCAAATAAATCTGATTAATTAGGTGAATTTTAGTTTTTTATATAAAACATCATTATTTATTTGTTAAAAATATGTATTAATGCTGTAGTAATCTTCACAAGTGAAATATATTCAACCGAAAGGACACCTATCCATAGGACACCTATTTAGTGACAATATTTCTTCTATAGTGTTATTTTAATTAGCGTAGGTTAGTAACGTATTAGAATTGCTTAAAATCGGATGTTTTCAAATATAAATGTGAGCAAATACTATTATTACTATTTCATGTTCCTAAATACTTCACCGTGAAAATGAGCCTAATATATATATCTATACACTACACCGATTGTGAATATAAAATGTAAATAAACCAACCAATAAATAAACCTTGTTTGTAAGTCCGAATTTACTTAACTCCAAAGTGGTTTGATCTATCATTGTAATATTTTACACGGGAAGTGTTATTCCAAAATTGAAATATAGGTGTTTTTTGCTATGCACTTTACTGATTTCCTGATATCAATAATCATCCAGTAGGCCTAAACTATACTTTATACTTATTAATTAGATTTTGTATTATAATTTAACGCGATTGAAGTTCCGGGCGGTTGTCATCAGTATTCTATAAAACCGAGAATATTTCGGTGTTTCAGATGATATAGATCTAAAGAGATTGAGTAATGTATATAACAATGTAATCGAAGGTCGAAGGTTTCCTGAATATTTATGTTCATTATGTTACGGAATAATATTTATATTTGTTTTTATCCGGTCTGCGATACGCCATTGAACATAAGTAAGATGAATGGAAAATATTACTATTACGCATGTTCTGTTGTGGATGTTCTAAAACATAGATTCCAAACGAGCTATGGAAGAATATACCGTGTACATTTGGACGGCGTTGAGGCACTCGATAGCAATGGTCAAATAAATATAAACCGTATTAAGTTTACGCGTGGTTGAAGTAAAACTATTATAATAAAATTACTAATTATGTTTTTTGTTCATTTTCAGAAGAAATTCCTATTTGTAGTCCACACGGACTTTCTGATATAAATAATATATTAACAATTTTTTTTTTAGATTAATACATTTTTTTAATTGTGTAATAAGAAAATCCTCTAACAAAAGAAAGAGACCTTATCTAGGTTCACATTATTAAGAAAACCTAACTAGACTTATAACTATCTTACAATAATAAAAACAATAAAAATGAAATGATTATGTATTTATGTATGGTATGTACATATCGGCTGATTAATAATTATAAATATTGTCATTTATTATGACTAATATTAAAAATAATAAACACTAATATTTATTTACTAGCTGTTACCCGCGGCTCCGCACGCGCTTTTTAAAAATTTATTAAAGAAATGTAAAATTGTAAGTGGGTGTGTACATTACAGAAACGCTTTTTCAAAAACATTTGTAACTACGATACGAACGCCATCTACTGTAACATGTAACGTGTACATTAGATATATGAATACTAATAGTATATCGAATGGGATGGGATTTATCATCAGCAACATACCTGGAACTTCAACCTACTATATACCAAACTCAGTGCTCACTAACACTATATAAGAAAGTAATGAAAACTATAAGCTATACATTATCGAACAATATATCTGAAATCTTTTGTTTTATAGATAGATATAATATGCCCGTATTGTAGATATACTTAAGTTATTCTTATACGTTGCTATAATAACTAAGACTTTATCGCGAACAGATAAGCTGACAGAGGTCTTTTTTAATCGACTTCGAAAAAGGAGGAGGTTACTATGTTCGGTTGTATGTATTTTTTTATGTATGTTAATCGATATTTTAGTCAATTGTGAACCGATTTTAATGATTCTTTTTTTATTTGAATTGGTACACTATGTAGTGATTAACTGATACCTATGTATTCGTCCGTGTGAAATTGATCAAAAATATGTTACAACTGCGTGAAACGTGTGCCTTACTGACTCCAAGAATAAAATACATAATTGAAAGACATATATTTGTATGTAATATGAATTATATCATCCTTTTGGTCAATTTGGCGGCCATATTGTTTTATTTACCACGTTTGCTTCTACATAACCCAGTTATTATAGCAACGTATAAGAATAACTTAAGTATATCGACAATACGGGCATATTATATCTATCTATAAAATAAAAGATTTAAGATATATTGCTCGATAATGTATAGTTTATTATTTTCATTACTTTTTTATATAGTGTTAGTGAGCACTGAGTTTGGTATATAGTAGGTTGAAGTTCCAGGTATGTTGCTGATGATAAATCCAATCCCATTCGATATACTATTAGTATTCATATATCTAATGTACACGATACATGTTACAGTAGATGGCGTTCGTATCGTAGTGACAAATG